>CABHPP010114944.1:0-10931 GCA_902168425.1 Peromyscus attwateri | reverse complement strand
AAATGCTCTGATTATTTTTAAATATATAATCTGTACATATTTCTTTTCATCTCTCACACGGTCTTTAATTGCCTATTGCATCACCAATATGCTAATGTTAATCAATTTTAACAATGCAACAATGAATTAATGTTTCCTTGGTTTGCCGGTTTTCTAGTGACTCTGTCTTCTGTAAGAACCGCCTGATAATAACGAGGTTGGCAAAGCATTCCTGTGCCCTAGAAATTGCTGAAAGGAGAAAATCCATTTGAAAATCTCGGCTTAGGTAGTAGGCTTCCCAACTGGATTGTTTCTAGTTTGAATTCTGTCTTCTCCCTCGGAACAGAAGTGATTTGCAGCTGACTGTATGGAAGGCACCCCGCCTATCTCTAGCCCATAGGCGTTATTCTGTCAGTCGGACGGTGGGTCCTACCTGATCCACAGCAAGTCATTTTCTTGTTGAAGCACACTTCTCTCTCACAAGTGCTCCAGAAATGAATGTGGCGTTAATGAAAACCGTAGCTCGGGTGTTCCCAACACCAATGCTGGAGCCCTCTTCCCCACCCCCCACATCATGGCTCTCTAAGCCCTGGCTAACAACATTGACAGCGACAGAAAATTAGAATGGAGTGTGTTTGTGCTAATTCCTTCCTTACCAAGGGGGTCTAGAATTCGACTGTTATGCGGAAGTACAAGCGCCAGGTTAATTACCATACGGTCATCTATAAAGCGGGGTCCTTCAAGAAGAGTTGAAGGGTGAGGAAAACACCTTGGCACATGACACTCAACGTCTGTTGAGAAAGTCCCCGTGAATGACATCAGAAGGCTAGATGTTCACATTATTTATGCACAAAGTATTATTAAGACACAGAATCAGTGGTGACTATATTGAGCCAAGGCAGTGCCTCCTCTGTCTGCAATAATAAATGCCAGTGACAACAACTGTCATCCATTTCAAGCTCCCTGGAGATAAGTGAATAGTGTTACATCCCTTTACAGCAGTGGTTCTCAACCTTCCTAATGCTGACCCTTTAAGACAGTTCCTCATGTTGTGGTGACCTCCCACCATAAAATTATTTTCATTGCTACTTCATCACTGTGATTTTGCTATTGTTATAAATTGTGATGTAAATATCTGACATGCAGGATATCTGATATGCATCCCCTGTGAAAGGGTTGTTTGGCCCCCAAAAGGGTCAAGACCCGCTTTATAGTGCAGGGTGGTGGCTGTGCTTGGGCCCTGTACTGGTATGTCTTATAACCAGATGCCAGGGCAAAGGGTTTTCACACCTCTCTGTGGGGAGCCCTTGTTCACTATTTGTGTCAAAATGAGCAAAAAACCACATATTGAATGTTATTTTGTGATTTCCCTAAACACTGATCAAACGTGATATATTTACCAAACCTACTTGGGTTAAACAAACATGAATTCTAGCTGTAAATATTCTGAGGAATGAGTGTGTTTGGGCAGATGCTGTCAACTAATAAATCTTGTTTTGTACTGGAAAAAAAAAAAAAACAAAACAAGGCATGCTCATGCCTGAATTATTTAAGCTTTGTCACGATTACAAGTGGTGAAGATGTGCATGCATTCGCTTAGGATTTTTAAAAAATCGCATGCCCTTCCTCCTCAGGGCATATGCACAGACATTAAGTTAAATGAGACCCCCTTTTCCACAATGAAAATTGTAGGCTTTGACAAGTCAAACACAAGGTTCCCAAAATAATGCGGCAAGCACCCGCTGGAGGACGGAGCAAGGCGGTGGCGATTCATACGTTTTTGCTTGCCCTGGCCTCTGCGTTCTGCAGGCAGAGCTAATTTTATTTCCAGGCCTGTGGGTTAAAGTTAAATTGCATGGCTTATGCAAAGTACATAATTCAAGTATGAACAAAGCTCGACTCTTCTCATTTAAAAAAAAACCATCAAGTCAGGGCACTGAGTCCCAGAGGAATCCTTGGTTATAAACATTTGGATGGGTTTGCATGTTTCTTGATACCATTCACGGCTTTAAAAATCACAGCTGGTTTCATTTTATACCTAATCTACATAGGAGTAAGTGAACTCATGATCTGGTTAGCTAGACAACTGAATTTTAAAAATAAATGTTTACCATGTATAACATGTTTTTAAATTCTTATGTAAATATAAAAGGCAAAAAAATTTTTTATGAAGTTGATTATATTCAGGCTTGGAAACAATTTGGTAGTTCTTTTTCTTTTTTTTTTTCTTTCCCTCTTTAATTAATTATTATTAGTGTCTGTGTTCTTTGAGACAGACTCTCACTGTGTTGCCCTGACTGGCCAAGAGCTCACTGTGTAAGTGATTCTAACAGCAAACTCATAGATCTTCTCTCTGCCTCTGCCTCCTGAATGCTGGGACTAAAGGGGTGTGCCACCTCACCCTGCAATCAAGCGACTTATCAATAACTTAAAACAACGTTGGGGGGCTAGAGAGATGACTCAGCAGTTAAGAACATTGGCTGCTCCTTCAGAGGACCTGTGTTTGATTCCCAACACCCACAAGGTATCTCACAACCATCTGTTACTCCAGTTCCAGGCAATCGAACACCCTTTTCTGAACTCCATGGGTCCCAGGCACACTTGTGATACACAGACATACACTCAGGCAGAACACTTATACGCACATTAAAAAAAAAATCTAAAAAAATAATGGGATGATATTTTAGCTGACATTTTTTGGGACAGGGTTTCTCTGTGTAGTTTTGGTGCCTGTCCTGGAACTCACTCTGTAGACTAGGCTGGCCTCGAACTCACAGAGATCCACCTGGCTCTGCCTCACAAGTGCTGGGATTAACTTGCCGCCGCCGCCACCCCCCCCCCCCCTCCCCCAGCTTTTTGACTGACATTTTAAAGAAAGTCCATTATTCTTCCACTGGCTACATCTTGTCCAGAGAGCTTAGCAGGAACTTCTGTGTGCTGATCAAAACTAAAAATCATACTTAATATTTTAACTATGTTATATAAATAAAGTCTAACCTAATAGCACTGTATCCTATAGTATTAGCTACCATCAGTTTTAAAGATAACTATCATATACAGACTAGGATTAAAATCTGAGACGAGCTGATGGAAAACCTGGATCTTCCCCCATCCCTAAGGGATGAAACTACCTCCTGCATCTCATCTCCACCTAACTCCAGAAATCTTCCCACTGGGATGACATCCTGGGGGATGGTTTCTCATGGAGCACCCTGGTCCCCTGTGGCTGTGGCTACCCCTGTTTATATGAACCAGGCCCAGGGAATTGTGGGTATCTAAGCTGTCACCAACCAGAGACAACCTGGGCCCAACCATTTGAAAAAAGAATTAAAAAATATATCAAGTAGACCATGTTGGGAAATTAGGACTGGAAAGCAGGGTAACAATTTTGGAGGGAGGTTTGTTGCAGTTTGTAAATGTTTCATGGTGCAAAGTAAATAGGAAAAGCTTCCATTTCTGCACATGCTAAAATCTCATTGAGGAAAGTCCAGTTTTTCCATATTACATCTTAGGCTTGGAGTATAGCTCAGCATACATAAGACTTTGAGTTTGATCCTTAGCACCACAAACATACAGATTTGCCCCAAATCCCACCCTTAATAAGCTAGTTCACCTACTCATTGTATTAAAAATCACAGCTGACTTCCTTCTGTACCTACTGTGTTTAGCATTTATGAACAAATTTGTTATAGATTATCTGGCTTTTAACCTAAATTAGCAATGAAGGAAAAAGTCAAGTGCAGACATCGAGGCCAGCCTGGTTTCAGGTCACAAACAGTGTTCTCATCTGAAACAAAAACATCAAGTGTATGTTATGAGGCCCTTTCCTCACCATGTACTTTCTCTTTATTTTTATTGTATGTTTGTGTAGGTATATGTGTGTGGAGGGGGTGTACATGCACATGTGTGTGCATGCATGTGGAAATCAAAGTTCAGCCTTGGGTGGTGGCTGTCCCTCAGCATGAATATCCACTCTTTTCTTTTCTTTGTTCATTTTTATTTCATTTCCCACTGAGACCTGGGCCTATCTCCCCAGCCCTCCCCGACTCCTACATATTTTTAGTGGACTTTTTTAAAAAAATAAAATTTACTTTATTGTAAGGAACTCACAAATAAAAACATCACACAGCTAGATTAAGGGAGCCACTCAGACACTTCCCCAGCCCCATCTGTACAACTCAGTGAACTTCTGTAGTTAGAATGGCCATTCTGAAGCTGTGGAGTTTTGCTTAGGATTTTACACTTTCATTCTTCAATTATATTTTAATGCACTTTTGCACCATAAAAGGAAGGAAGGAAGGAAGGAAGGAAGGAAGGAAGGAAGGAAGGAAGGAAGGAAGGAAGGAAACTATGACAGAGCTGGAAGTAGAAAAGCACTTAGGTTATATCCTCTTTTATGACTTATGTGTGTTTTTAAGAGCCTAATTTTTGAGTAAGACAGTAAGATATTTTCCTCAACTAAGCTAAATGTTTAAATGTATCATTTTAATGAATGAAGTTTAACAGCTGCTTGCTCTTCCTTCCTTCCCTCCTTCCTCCCTTCTTTCCTTTCTTCCTCCCTCCCTCCCTTCCTTTCTTTCTTGAAATAGGGTTTTCTAAGTAGCACTGGCTATCCTGGAGATTGCTATTCAGACTGAGAGATCTGCTTGCCTCTGCCTCCTGAGTGCTGGGATCCAGCTGTTCATTTGCTCCAATCTAAAATCCCTTCTGTACATGTACATAGAAGTTCTATTTGTATGTGATTCTAAAAGTACCCACCCCAGCTTGCTTTCTAGGTTGAGTAGACCAAGAGCCGGATTCCAAGCCTCCTGCCTCCTTGTAGCTTGTGGCAGATTATTTCCATCAATTGTCAGCAATTTTGTAGGCCAGTGAGATGGCTCTCAAAGGGACTTTCTTATCAACCTGCTCCACCCTGCCTGGGGATGGGAGAGGATTATCTCACTCTGTCTAGTGAGGGGGTGAGTGAGTGGCATGCCTGAGCAGTTGGAATGCTAGGATGCATTCAAGTCTTAGATTTCGAATTTCTGCTTCCACCCATCAGCATCTGGGAAAGATCTGGTGGCAAGGTCAGGCAGAAGCCTTGGGGACCGCGCAGAGGCAGATACTCCAAGAAAGAGCAAGAAGGAGAGGGGAAACTGAAACACAGGTTTCCAACAAAGAGAAGGTGGAAACTGGGAGGGAGGCCACACAGCTCAACCCAAGCTGGTTGGACAGCCTTTGAGATGGACATCGTATGTCAGCTTTGCCTGAACTCTGCTTCCCTTCCTTAGTGCATTTGAAGAATTGAAAGAATTCCTACTGAGTTACATCTGGCCTGGCTCCAGAGTGCTAGCACCTAGCCTTAACTCATGTTGTGTTTCTCAGTTATCCTTTGTTTCTCTTGTTGCCCTGTGTGAATCTTGTCTGAGAGTCTCCCAAGGATACAAAGCTTATGCAAAACTTGGTTCGGGAAACCTAGAAAATTGTGGTGCCTGACACATCGAGAAATTTGCACTTGGCATTGTATTTTCGGAAGCTTCTTTCAGGTTGTTTTGAACATATGGAAATCAACTGGCTAACGTGTAAATATGGAGAAAAATAGAAATGCCCTGGGTGAAGGGAAAGCGGTTCAATCCTTAGAGGCTGGATACTCCTGTAGCCAAGAGAAAGGCTAGATTCATTCTTAAGGTGCCTCTGAGTCTTCATTCAATGGATCCGAGTGAACCCACACACCTGCTATTTGAAGAACAATATTTAGATGACCTTGAGTCCACTCAGGTCAGCGGCATTACCACATCTGGCCCGTTTACCCCCATGATCATCTGCCACTGACCAGACACACAAAACGATAGGCTAGTCTAGACTCGGAACAAAAAAATACTGACCGGGCAGGGAGGCTGTTTCTTTTTTCTAGCGAGAATAATAATCAGCTAGAAAAAGAAAGGTGGAACTATAAACAAGATTTCCTAAGGAATACAGCATCTACCTCATGTGAGAGAATCATCCTTCCCATATGTCCCTCCCCTTGACAACGAATACCCCCACACTGAACCTAGGAGTGTACTAGTCTTTTCTTTTATCAGATAAATAAGCCTGCAGCTCAGAGTCTCCACCGAATACCTCACCTCAGCCCAGGCAGCTCGACCAACACCCCGGGAACTCCTTTTCCTTGGCCTGAACAAAAAGCACAGTAAACATATGCTGGTTGAAGCAGCCATCGTTACCCGAGTCTCTGGGCTTTCTCCTGTAGAGTCTCTGTGTCTCCCTGGGCACCTGGAGTCTTGCCTCGTGCTGTGAAATGACTCACTAGAGTATGATCCTGACTCCTAACATAAGTCATGAGATTCTCTCCCTGCTCCCCTCACTGCCAGTGGCAGCTTCAGTTTGGGGGCTAGCAAGACACTTCCTAAAATGGAGAACTGTGGCCCACGAGAGAAGGGATGGAGACTCCTATGGAGATCTTTTAAAGGTTTCATCACTCACTCCTCAAAGAAAAACCCCAAGTTGACTGAGAAGCTGTGAAACGTCCCTTTCTGGGACAGGGAAAGGGGAAATGGAAATCAGGGTGGCCTGACAAGACCACCTCCACCTCCAAAGAGTACCTCCCCATTTCCTCAGGGCCCTGGTACCCGAGTGCGGTCCACAGAATTCTAGGACAGGGAAGATGGTTTGGACAATGTCATCTACACACTCAAGTTCAAAGGTCAGTCAGACCTTACACTAGTACAGAAACAAGGCTCCTGACTTTCCAGCGCTCTGCTCTTTGTGACCTCATGGACTGGTTCCTTTTAGAAGAAATTCCAGACTGTCGTTTACTTGTTAAGCTGCTGTAGATTACATGAAAATGATCAGCAGCCAGGAGAACAGGGTTTATAGTGTGTTTCTCAATTCCTCTCCAAAGCAAATACACTTATATCTTTAAAAAGTTCAACTAAAAATAATTTTAAACAAAATACATAAGTATAGGCTCAAAATTCCCTAGGCCCAAGTGTCTTTGATACTTGGGTCAGATCGGAGACCCAGGCTTAATCGCTGTAAGTCAATCATTCTAAATTTAGCTGGTTGAAGTCACCTTTCCTCTATTTGGTTTGCAAAGAAACATCTCATGAGTTAGCATGAACAGCTAAAAATAAGCCGCAAGTTTCGTTTTCTGTTGTTCAGCCTGGCTTCGAAACAAAACCGTACAAACCTAGGGATTGGTCGAGTAGTACGAAAAGTCAGCAATTCAAACTGCTTCCTTTCCTGTCCTGATGACCAACTCACCATCAGGCCTGAAAACCTCACACCTCTGGCCCTCTCATGGTCTTGAAATGAATCATACACACGCATAAATAAGACATGGCAGGAAACGAGGGGCTGAGGCTAGTAATGAGGGGTGGGGGCAGCGGCTTGTATGTGGACACATCATCACTTCCGCACAGAGTGCCTCATACACTTTAGCCTGAGTCTCAAGTGATGCCGGAGGCCCTTCTGCAGGGCCAAGGAATAAATAAGACGTAGGTTCCGTGACAACAGGTTCTGAGGTGTTGAGCTCAGAGTCTCCCTTGACCCAAATGCCCATGTTCTTATGCAACTCCATACTGCAGACCCAGGCAGCTCACAAGTTCAATTTCAAAACCGTCTTTTCAGGGCCAAGTCGGGCGAAAAGGTGTTCAACCGCAGTGCCTGTGCTTCAAAGGGAAGGCAGCCACCTTGCTCACCCTGGAGCACTCGGCCAGCTTCATGCCCGGCGAGCAGCGCTGGGAAAAGCAAGCTCTCAGCTAAACAAGATTGAAAGGGGGCGAAGAAGGGTTAATCACCCTCCATTAAGGAGGGGCCCCGCTTGGTGGAGGTAAAGAGAATCATCTATATGAAGTTCAGAGCCGTCAAAGCACATTCTGGAAATGAAATTATGGTGCAGGGTGAGAAGAGTGATTGCCCTGATTTTCACTGTGTGGCCATTTCTTAGATCTTGGGGTCTTTACTTAGCTTTGAAGTTACAGCCTCAGGGAGGGGGAGGAGGGCATGTTCGCACTGAGAGCAGGACTATCTGAGCTGTGATTCCATGCAACTGGGCTGTCTGGGAGCAGAGGGTGAGGCCACAGCTGCCAGGAGACTGGACAGGCCTATCCAACCACAAGTCAGACACCAGCCACATAAACAACAGGAGAGTCACTTCCCCAGGGTAGGAAATGTCCTCGGCTTCTTTTTCATTTTGAAAAACTTCAAAACAAAAAAGATTTATTTTATTATTATTATCTTACACATGTGTGCATGTGTGTGTACGTGCACTCAGAAGCATGTTGGATCTCTTAGAGCTGAACTTACAGATGGTTGTAAGCTGCCTGATGTGGGTACTGGGACTCAACTCGGGTCCTTTGCAAGAACAATACATGTCCCTAAACCCTGAGTTATCGCTCCAGACCCTATTTTATTATTTTTAATTATGTATGTGTATATGTATATATGTGGACACAGAGGCCAGAGGCATCAGATCCCCTGGAGCTGGAGTTATATATGGTTGTGGGCTGCCTGACCTGGGTGCTGGGAATCAAACTTAAGTCCTCTGGAAGAGCAGCAAGCATCCTTAACTGCTAAGTCATCTGTCCAGCCTCCTATTTTGAAAAACAAAAGTTTAAGAAATTTTAAAAATAAATTTTTCTTTCTTTTTTTGGAAATGGGAGAAGTCACAAGAAGTTACAGAAACAGCATAGGAAGGGTGGTGACGCACACCTGGGATCCCAGCAGAGGCAGGAGAATGGGGAGTTAAAGTCTAGCCTGGCCTCAGGGTAAGACCCTGTGTTGAGTAAGGAAATGGATAGAAAGCGTGGTACTCCCCAAGTGGGGTCTTACAAACGGCAGGACACCGACTCTGAGTTCAGGGATGGAGCTTATCTGATGTATCTGGCTTTCACATGAGTTCTGTAACGTGCTCTCACATACAGCATCTACACAATCAGGACACAGATTAGTCGTCACTCCCACTGCCATGGCCTCCTTCAGAGTCACATACCCACCAACCCTGGACCTGGCAGCCATGGAGCTCACCTCCCTCGCTGTGATTTAGTCCCTTAGGAAGTATTCTCGATATATGCAATCCTCTGAGATGAGCTTTCTTTCACCCTGTGTAAGGCCCTTCTGATCATTTAACTTGTAGGCAAAAAGGTGCCCTTTTCGTGGACAGTGTTTCATACTCTACAGTTGGCTGCCCATTCGCTTGTTGAATGAAGACTCTTTGGCTGGCTTTTAGACTTTAGGTGTTACATGCAAAGCCATGGATATTTATATACAGACCACTGTGCAAACATAAGCTTTCATTTCTCTTGTGTAAGTATCCAGGAGTGGATTTGCTGGATCATATGGAAAGAATGTTTTACTTTGTAAGAAAACTATCAACTGTTTCAAAGAATGGCTGTACCATCTTACATTCTCACTGAAAAGATACAAGGCATCCAGTTTTCCCATGCCCTGCCCTGCCCTTGGTGACAGTAGTATTTTCTTTTCTTCTTCTTCTTTTTTTTTAAATGCTTTATTTATTTTTATTTTATGTGCATTGGTGTTTTGCCTGCACATATGTCTGTCTGAGGGTATCAGATCCCCTGGAACTGAGTTACAGATAGTTGTAAGCCGCTATGTGGGTGCTGGGAATTGAACTCAGGTCCTCTAGAAGAGTAGTCAGTGTTCTTAACTGCTGAGCCATCTCTCCAGCCCCTGACAGTAGTATTTTCTATTGAGCCATTCTGGCAGATATATAGAGGCTCCTTTTGCTGATGTACAATAAAACAGGAATAATGTTTGGGACTACTGATCCTGGGTAGGATGGTCACTAAAATGCTCTCACTGCTTTGGCTTTCCTGGCAACTGTCAACACGGCAGTTTGTGTTGCCTGGCATTTCGATAATGGGAAATTGCTGGTCTCTTGTCTGGGGTGAGCCTTCAGGCTTGCTCAGGTGCTCCTGGCTGTGGTGATGGATATCCCCATGAGGAGCTGCTAAACCTCTTTGAGCCAGTGACCCCTTGGACTAGTGGTACCTGCTTCTATAGGACAAGAAGGGGGATACAAATTTATGAAGAAGGGACAGAGTTTTCTTAGGCTAGAACCTTCCTCTGCTATGGTCATAGACTGTGTAGGTGCCCCTTTTCATGGTGGAGGTGGGGCATGGAGTCAATACAGATGAGTAAGAGGAGGGCCACCAGCAGTACCTGCCAATCAGAGGACCTACTGAACACTTTTTGCCTTTGGGCTTTCTGCTCTATGACCACATAGGATTCTCCAATGGGATGTATAAACCCTATCTAGATGTCATGGAACTCTGATTTCTCTCTCCCACCGCTTAGGTGTATGGAGGCACCATCCTCACCAGTTTCTTAGCCTGAGGATGCAGTCCTTTGAGTGACCAGAATGTCCTGTATCAGAAGATGCCTCAGCCATGAAAGTTCTGAAGGGGAGTTGCAGAGGTGGCTCAGTGGTTAAGGGCACCGCTCTTGCAAAGGACCTGGGTTTGGTCCTAGCACCCACATGGTGGCTCACAACCATCTCTAGTTCTACTTATAGGGGATCTGAGGCTCTCTTCTGACTTCTGAGGGCAGCAGGAATATCCATTCATGCCAGCAAACACTCATATGCATAAATTAAAATAAATCTAAAAAATGTGTGTTTGTTTGTTTGTTTTGAGACAGAGTCTTACTATGTAGCTCTGGCTGTCCTAGAACTCACTCTGTAGACCAGGCTGCTGGCCCCAAACACAGAGATCTGCCTTTCTCTGTCTCCTGAGTGCTGGGATAAAAGGTGTGCACCACTACGCCCAGCACAAAAAAAAAAAAAAATTAAAATTTTCAAGACAACAGGAACATGAAGCTCTTATAGTGCAGACACAGTGAGGACATGGATTAATTACCCTAGTCATCCCTGGACTATTAGTCTTCATCAGCTGAGCCCCAGACTTGAGGGAGAGCATAAACACCACTAGAATCCATGCTTATCATAGCTTGCA
>CABHPP010114943.1:7500-27686 GCA_902168425.1 Peromyscus attwateri | reverse complement strand
TTTCTTTTCTTTTCTTTTCTTTTATTTTATTTTACAATATAATTCAACTTTACATATCAGCCATGGATTCCCCCATTCTCCCCCCTCCCTCCCCGCCCCCCTTCCCCAGGCCCACCCCCCATTAACATCTCCTCCAGGGCAAAGACTCCCCCGAGGATTGAGATCAACCTGGTGGATTCAGTCCAGGCAGGTCTAGTCCCCTTCTCCCAGGATGAGCCAAGGGTCTCTGCTAAGCCCCAGGTTTCAGACAGCCAATTCATGCACTGAGCACAGGACCTGGTCCAACTGCCTGGATGCCTCCCAAATAGATAAAGCCAATCAACTGTCTCACCCATTCAGATGGCCTGATCCAGTTGGGGGCCCCTCAGCCATTGGTTCACAGTTCATGTGTTTCCATTCGTTTGGCCACTCTTAATAAAGAAAAATGAAAAGAAAAAAATATTCCTGATATTAAAGATTCTCAATAATGAAAGTTGCTTTAAATAAATAAAAAAAAAATAGCTGGGCGTTGGTGGCGCATGCCTTTAATCCCAGCACTCGGGAGGCAGAGGCAGGCGGATCTCTGTGAGTTCGAGGCCAGCCTGGGCTACCAAGTGAGCTCCAGGAAAGGCGCAAAGCTATACAGAGAAACCCTGTCTCGAAAAACCAAAAATAAATAAATAAATAAATAAAATAAAATAAATAAATAAAAAAGCTAAGCATAAAGCAGAAGAAAGCAAGTCACTAAGTAGTGTTTTACAATGGTCTCTCCTTGACTTCATGCCTCCAGGTCCCCGCTTGAAATGTTTTTACTAATAAACCTCAATAAGGGATAGTGTCTTAGAAGTGTAAGCCAAAAACTTAAAACCTTTCCTCACTACCCAAGTTAATTTTGGTCAGTGTTTTAACATAGCAAGAGAAACTAAAGTAATAGAAAGGGGATCAAGTGAACAGAACTAATGGAAATTTCAGTCCTACGTCACTACACAGACATAGTAAAACATCACTTTTAGACATTCTTTACTTCCTGATCTGTGTCCTTTATGAGATGGAACCACCTTTTCTTTGAAAAACAAATGGACCATCTGAACCACAGTTTATGCTTTGCTGCTTAGTCGTGGTGCCCTGCTCAACAAAAGAATTATGTGCCATGTATGGACTCAAAATTAGAGATTTTTCAGCTTAAATGACAAAAATTTTTTCATGAAGAATGGTGATCATGACAAGTTATATTCAGCATCTATTTAAAATATTAACTTCTGGTCCAGATAAAGAATATATTCATTTCAATAACTGGCTTTTAAAACAAATGCATGTTATGATTTGAATTTTAAATTTAACCAAATGTGTTCCTAAAATTCTAATCATGCATCATTCATTTTGGAGCTGCAATTAGCAATAAGGCACTTGAATAAGATACAGAAAACTTTGAGAATGCAATAGAAAGTTTAAATGAGAATGGAATAAAGTAAAGATTACTCTTCTCCATGGTAAGGAATTAATTAATTTTGGACATGAAGATTGTCACTCTTAAATTTCCACTGTGATATTGTACTTGAAAATCCTCTCTGCTTTACCATATATAATGTCTTGTACATAAAATGTGTTATTACATCTGCTCACTCATAAATCAATAATTGTAATATTCTTAATCATTGTTTATAGAAATAGGATGAATGTGGGGTGTTTTAGGAGGAATTTATTTGCAGAGTAAGGATTAGACAAGGTCGTCAAATTTAATTCTCTGCTTCTAAGCCATTTGTGGATACCTTTGGAAACATTTACCAAAATTGTGTCATGCCAAAGAACTATGAAATCAAGGAATACTCAAAAAATAAGTAATTCATGGGTGATCCCCTTATAATAACAAATAATTGTAGATAAAAGGGTGTAGAAAATTTACTGAAATCACAGAATTTATAATCATGTGTTGCATTCTTGCTTTCATTTTGTGAGTGTTTACCTAACCATTTATTGTTATATATTGATAACTGAAAGAGTAATTCGGAAACTAGAGGATGACATCAACAAGGTATTTGAAAATGCCTTTGTTCACAATCATATCTTACACTTTCTTACAAAATATGTTTGATTTTATCTTTAATTGTGTGTGCGTGTGTGTGTGTGTGTGTGTGTGTGTGTGTGTGTGTGTGAGCAAGCACGTGTGTGCGTGCTCTATGGAGGACATGTGGAGGTTAGAGAACTTTCAGAAGCTGTTTGTCTTCTTCATGGATGTGGACCCAGGGACAAAACACATGTCCTCAGGCTTGGCACCAAGTGCATTTATTTATTGACACTCCTTGTCCCCCCAAGTCTCATACTTTTAAATCAAAGATAATGTGTAATGTTGTGCTCCTGGTACTGGTAGGTGATACTCTGCACTGGAAAAGAAAGATATTCATTCAGCTACAAACTCTGGGACCGACATCAGTGACCTACCTGAAAGATGTACTGATGCAATTGTGGATCAAATATTAAAAAAGGTGCACAACTACTTTTTGTTGGATTGGAGGTCCAATTCGTGAGATAGAACCCATCCCTGGCACTATTAAAATAGCCACAAACCTGAGAGTAGAAATGTTGTGGGCATAGGAGAAAACACACTGCTAATATTCTGCTAAATGAACATTGCAATAAAATGATTCCTAATAACGTATTGCTATACTCACAGATCAGTGTCGTACTCAAGCCTCAGCAGAGAAGTTCCTTGAAGTATGTTGGGATTACCAAAGAGACTCACAATTGAACCATGTGCAGAGAGAGAGAGTCTTTGTAGCACTCAGTCCTAAGTGGGATCACCTCATCAAAA
Organism: Peromyscus attwateri; assembly: GCA_902168425.1. Lineage (NCBI taxonomy): Eukaryota > Metazoa > Chordata > Mammalia > Rodentia > Cricetidae > Peromyscus > Peromyscus attwateri. The sequence goes on along the minus strand of CABHPP010114943.1, from coordinate 24,898 downwards.
CCCTCCCTGAAGGCTCAGGGATCAATGCAGAAGGTCGGATGATTGTAAGAGCCAGAGTTTGTGAATGATTCTAAGCAACCAGAGTATTCCAAATGCAACAGGACTGCTGCGCATCAGAACTCATAGAGACAGTAGCAGCATGCATTGCACCTGCCTGTGTTCAAGCCACATGGAGTCCCAGCAATGAAAGGAGTAAGTAGATAGGATCTCAAGAAGCTATTTGCAGGTGATACCTGTTGTCACAGAGAAAAATCACCACTTTTCTCCAATGTAATGCTACTTGGTATATCAACCACACTCTAGGGCAGGCTCCATCCTCAGGAGCAGCTGGCCAACACAAAATAAACTCTATCTGGGTTTTTGGTGGGTTTAATTTTTAATTGTTTCATTTGACATATTTTCTTATATTTTTGTTTTGTCTTGTTGTGTTGTGATTTTGGGTTGTTTGAGAGAGAGAAAGAACATGAAGTTACTTGGGTAGGGAGATGAGGAGGATCTGGGAGAAGTAGAGGCAGGGGAAAAGTTCTCAAAATGTATTTAATGGAAAACAGTTTTAAACAAAAAAAAAAGAAAAGAAAAGAAAAAATGTATTATTCTCTTACTTTCTGCCTGTGCTGACTAGTTTTATGTCAACTTGACATAAGCTAGAATTATCGGAATGGAGGCGGCACCAATTGAGAAAATGCCTCCATAATATCGGACTGAAGGAAAACTTGTAGGTCATTTTCTTAATAGATGATTGATCTCGGAGGGCTCAGACCATTGTGGGTGGAGCCACACCTGTGGACTTCTGTTTCTGGCTTCTATAATAAAACAGGCTGAGCAAGCTATGTAGGGAGAGCCAGTTAGGAGCACCCCTCCATGGCCTCTCCATCAGCTCCTATATCCATATTCTGGTCACGTTTGAGTTCCTTTCCTGACTTCCTTCAGTGATGGACTATGGATGTGGAAGCATAAGCCAAATAAACCCTTTCCTTCCCAACTTGCTGGCATCACATGTATGACATTGCTAAGTTTGGCTGCGATCTTAGAAGTGGATCTTGGTCCCCTTGAACTGCACTTACAGAAATTTACATACTTTCTTTCTAGGAGATAATAAAACCATAAGATCTCTCTCCCAAGCTGGAAGCTTAGAATGGGGATTTTCTCTGAGGGCACCCTTCTCTTTGACCCAGTGCTGAATGAATACCCTCTCCTTAATTATGCTAATTGACTTCGCCATTATATTCTCTACACCATCACATTCCTTGTCTATAGCATTAAGCTTATTTACTACTCCAAACTGAACAGTTTGGATTTCTTTCTGTCTTACTTGTTTTTCATTGCAGATTCACATAATGAAAAAAAATAGTAAAAACCAAACCACAGATCAACTTTTCACTGTCTTGAAATTTCCTCTGCCTAAACATATTGGTTCACTACTTTTTATTTTATTCTTAGGCAAGTTCTCAGAACATGAGCAAGATGCAACAAGAGTCTTTGCCAAATATCACAGGAATGGCGCCTCTTATAAAAGAAAGCGTTTATTGAGGGGCTTTCTTATAGGTTTAGAGGGCTAGTCTATGATTAATTATTATGGCAGGGAGCAGATATGTATGGTGCTGGGGCAGTTGTTGAGAGCTTTACATTTTAATTTACAGACAGTTGCTTTTCTCTTCCTTGAATAAAATATCATGTCAAGGCAGGTTATTGGAGAGTTTATTTTGTGTTGCTGTTCCAGAGGATTAGAGTCCATCAGGGCATGGCAGAGGCACAGCAGCAAGTGGTTTATGACACCCACCTCATCTTATCAACTCTCAAATTACAGTGGCCCATCCTTGATAAATTCTCATCTTCCCTACTTCCATCCATTTATGATGGTTTCATCCACTTTTCTTGCCTTTATTTGTGGTCAGTATGCTAATGACTACCAAATGTGTCTCCCGTCTGGTACTATGATTTCTAGATCTAACTATGCAATAGTGTACTCAAATATTGCCACTTGGCATAAAAGAAACTTACCTTCTAAAATTCCCACAGTCCCTCTCCTAATATTATCTGGTTATTCAATCCATTTTAGATAAGTGTGTAAATTATGTTTTAAAATCTTTAGGACAAAATTTTTACAGTGCTCTTTGCCTTTAATTTTTTCTCTTAAGCACCCCGTTGGTTGAAAGCATCAGAGAACCTGTTGGATTTCTCTTCTAAGTCCAGCCACTTATAATCATATTATGATTAGTTAATTTCTGATATACTATTATTGCTTCCATGTATTATAGTCAACCTCATTGTTACACCTTTGTCCTAATACCATTTGTGGGAATACTACATGAAGAATTATCCCCTTTAAGCCATCAGTCAAATCCTGGCATGCCTTTCTTCAAAAACTTCACAATACCCTCTTATTTCAGAGCAGAGTAAAATCAAAGGCTTGCAATTTCCAGGCTCCCCCTTGTTCTGCCCTATTCATTTGTACAACTTCAGCTCAGTTGGTTGGTTTTTTTCTTGGCTTACACCTCTCCAGCCATGTTAACATCCCCAGAATTCTTCCAGCTGGACTGGTTCCCTACTAAACACCTTTGTATCTGTCCTTTCTATGTGAAATAGCACTTGTATCAGCTGCTCCTGTCATTGCTTAAATGTCCTGCTCTCAGTGTGGGCCCTCATTATCTCCATGCTTAGAGTGCAATGTCTGGATACTTTGCCTTATCTTCTCCTTTTATTTGCACCTCATCTTCACTTGAGCCTGCAGATATTATTTGTGTATGTTTCATTCTTAGCTCACTGATATTACTATGTTAGGAGATCGAGATAGGGGCCTTTGTTTGCTTTGACAGTAGTCATGACAAATATTAAACACCAAACATATTCTGTTAAATGATAAATAAATGAATATTTAAAGTGATAAGAGGAATGTTTGATGCTGAGTTATATAAAGAATCACAACTTGTTTATATTCAAGAGGTGTGAAAAATGCTAATTTTGACGAGGCAAGTAACAACACAAAAGCAAGAACTGAAAAGAACCATAAACAGAAAGTTTTACTCGAAAACATATGGAAGAGAGGTATGTCTTTCATAGCATGGATGCATCTGAGAGTTTCAGTCTTTTTGGGAAAAAAAGCTCAGAGCATTAGATATATTTAATAATAAACATTGATCAAAGATTTGAGTTGTGTTTATGCTCAGTCAATAGTGGGATTATTTCAGAGCCCTAATCTAATAGAATTTCTAGGTGTTAATAATAGACATGAATGTCCAAATTCTAAGGGTACTAGAATTTGTCCACACTATCCAGGTACGCATTGAACACTTGATTCTTAGCGTTCTTCTGACTGTGATATATTTTATTGCTCATGTTTTAAAAAGGTTCTATAATATGAAAAAATATATGTTAAAATCAAACTTAATGTAAGGAGAAATCTTATATAGATATTTAATAGAATAAAAGATAAAACAAAAATAAAAACTGAGAATAATTTCAAATTAATTTAGATCAAGTTAAAAAGAATATTTTACAGTTATATCTATGTCCACTTTTAGTGGGGACTGGATACAATAACACAGTCTTAATGTCTTTCAATAAAATACATATTCCAAAAATAATGAATGTACTAACATTTATTGTTTTGTTATGTGCATTAATGTTAATTTTTATAATCAGATAATCACCCTTATTTTCATTTTCCTGAAATGAATACCTCTCTTAGTTTCTAAACTATGTTCATTAGCTCATGAATTAAATAAATTATTCATTACTTGGAATTCTTCTGTACCTACATTTTGATGACAGTAGCAACAAACTTCTGTTATGAAATTTCCAAATGCAAACTGGATACAGTATACTTAATAACAAATTGTGATGTGATATAAACATGTCACAGATTTAACATATATTCTATATTTTTAATATTGCTATAAATTTATTATTTTTTTACTGAGAAGCTATCTCTGATATAATTGTTTCTTAAAGATTTATTTATTTATTATATATACAGCGTTCTGTTTGCATGTATGCCTGGAGGTCACCAAGATCTCATTATGGATGGTTGTGAGCCACCATGTGGTTGCTGGGAATTGAACTCAGGAACTCTGGAAGAACAGTTAGTGCTCTTAAACGCTGAGACATCTCTCCAGTCCCAATATAGTTGTTTTTAATTAAAGTAATGGAGAAACATTTCTATTTTCCATAGATTGAATATTATATGAGCTTCAGTTTAGAAACAATGTGATTTTTCTGTTTATTGTTCATTTTAATGATTTTTGTACCATGTTTTAAGCTAATTTTCTACTTAACTTGTGAATGTTTATGACTTGAAGAGCATATTTTATGAACCACTTTTCTCAATTTCCATCTCCAACAAATCTTTAAGATGAAGAATATTGTATTTACTTTTATTTTATTTATTTGGAAAGAAAAGCTCAGAGCATCAGATATATTTAATAATAAACATTGATTAAAGATTTGAGTTGTGTAAAGTCTGATTCTGAGGGATACCCAGGTAGATAATTGAATAAAGCTTTATGTACATTTAAAAAAAATTTACAAATGTAAGAGGTCAATAAACCATAGCATGAAATATTTTATTAGACATCCTGATGAACTGAATTACATAGTAATGATAATGAATAAATGTTTTCCATATGTACTAAACAATTATCCTGGAAAAAGATAGCCAGTTATCTTTGTCTTTGAAGGAATTAAAATTTAAATGGTGAGACAAGAATCTAAAAGATCATATTGATTAAAGTAACCCAAACCCTGAAACAAACTTCCCATGTTTTCTTTTGTTGGAGGCTCCTGGTTCCAAATATTTAGATGTGACTATGTAGCCTGTGGTAAACACAGAAACCAGGAAAGTAAAAAAGGAATGTTGCCTTGATAAAGATGAGAATGGCACAGTACAATGGAAATGGGAAAGGGGAGCTTCATAGATAGGGGGAGGGAGGTAATACAGAAGATGGAGATATGTAGATAAAATAACAATAAAGATGGCTGCAAAGCCGCAAAGGATCATACTATTCACGAATTACCTAAAATATAACCTAAAATGTGTGTAACTCAGTGTATAAATGTCCCTATATAGTTTTAAAAATATTTATTTATTTATTTTACATCCCAAAGCCAGTTTTCCCTCCCTCCTCTCCTCCCAGTTACTCTCCCGACTCCCTCTACCTTCCTATCCACTCCTCCTCCATTTCTGTTCAGAAAAGGACAGGCCTCCCATGGATATCAACAAAACATGGCATATCAAGTTGCAGTAAGACTGAACATCTCACCTTGTGTTAAGATTGAGCAAGGTGACCCAGTATGAGGACTAGGGCCCCAAAAGCCACAAAAAAGTTAGAGACAGCCCCTGCTCCCACTGTTGGGAGTCCTGCAAGAAGACCAAGCTACAAAACTATAACATGTATACAGAATGTCTACTTCAGTCCCATGCAGGCTCCTTGGTTATTGATTCAGACTCTGTGAGCTCCTATGGGACAAGGTTAGTTGATTTTGTAGGTATTCTGGAGATATCCTCGACCAACTTTTTGTTTCATTGACTCTTTGTGTTGTTCTCTTTGTTTCTATTTTATTAATTTCAGCCCTCAGTTTGATTATTTCCTGCTGTCTACTCTGTGGTGATATTTTATCTGTGTACTCCAATAAAGCTTATCTGAGGATCAGAGGTAAAAGCCAGCCACTGTATTAAACATAGAAGTCATTCAATGGTAGCACACACATTTTATCCTAGTATTCAGGAGGTAGAGATCCACCAGGATCTCTGTGAGTTCAAGGCAATACTGGGAAACAAAGCCAGGCATGGTGACATGGAGGTCTGGAGGTCTGTACAGACAGACAGGAAGTGATGTAGCTGGGTGGAGAGAGAAAGTGAGACTGCAGAACAGAAAGGCAGATAGGCATGTGTATACAGGAAGTAGGTCTCTTTGGAGAATGAGGCATCTGTAAGGTGAGGTCAGCTGTGGCTTTTTCTATTCCTCTGATCTCTCAGGTTTTTACCCCAATATCTGGCTCTGGGTTTTTTTTTATTGATAAGACTGTTTAGCAATTCGTGTTACACTACTCCCCTTGAGTGTTTGCTTCTTTTTTTTCTAGAGCTTTCGGTGTACTCTTAAGTAGCTAGTATGAGTTCTCTCCAAATTCTTTATGAAGGCACTTGTGCTATGAACTTTCTTTTTAGCACAGCTTTCATTATGTCCCATAAGTTTGGGTATGTTTTGCTTTCATTTTATTTAATTCTAGAAAGTCTTTAATTTCTTTCTTTCTTTCTTCCTTGACCCAGTGGTAATTCAGTAGAGAGTTATTCAATTTCATGAGTTTGTAGGCTCTCTGCTGTTTCTGTTGCTGAAATCCAGCTTTAATCCATGGTGATCTCATTAGATACAAGGGGTTATTTCAATTTTTTGGCATCTCTTGAGACTTGCTTTGTTGCCTGTGGCTGAGTATATGATCAATTTTGGAAAAGGTTCCATGAGGTTTTGAGGAAAGGGTATATTCTTTTGTGTTTGGGTGAATGTTATGTAGATATCTGTTAGGTCCATTTGAGTCATAACATCTGTTGTTGTTGAATATTAGTTTAAGATGTGTTATATTCATTTATACTATGGGATATTTGTTTAATGATGTAAAGATGTGTTGCATTCTTTTATATTGCATGTTTTTAACTCTGTGAAGCTGTGTTACTTTCCTGCCTAAAACATCTGATTTGTCTATTAAAGAGCTGAACAACCAAAGTTAGGCAGGAGAGAGAAATAGGCAGGGCTGGCAGACATAGAGAATAAATAGGAGGAGAGATTAGGGAATGGAGGTAGGAGGGAGAAAAGGAGGAGAGGGGGACACCAGTGGCAAGTCACCCAGCCACACAGCCAGCCATGGAGTATGGAGGAAAGAAAGATATAGAATAAAGGAAGGTAAAAAGCCCAGAGGCAAAGCGCTGTTAAAGAGAAATGGGATAATTCAAGTTAGAAAAGCAGGCTAGAAGCAAATCAAGCTAAGGCCAGGCATTCATAAGTAAGAATAAATCTCCATGTATTTATGTGGGAGCTGGGTGGTGTGCCCCCAAAGAATAAACAAACAAACAAAAAGAAAAATAACAACAGTCTAAAAGTTCCATTATTCCTCTGTTTAGTTTCTGTCTGGATGATCTGTCCTTTGGTGATAGTGGGGTGTTGAAATCTCCCACTATTAATGTGTGAGTTTCAGTGTGTAACTTAAGCTTTAGTAATGTTTCTTTTTCAAGTGTGGGTTCCTTTCATTTGGGGAACAGATGTTCAGAATTGAGACATTGTTTTGTTGTATTTTTCCTTTGAAGAGTATGAAATACCCTTCTCCATCTCTTTTAATTAATTTTGATTTGAAGTCTTAGGTATTAGGATAGCTACACAACTTAGGTCTGTTTTATTGGAAAAATATTTTTTCCAACATTTTACACTGAGGTAATGCCTGTCTTTGATGTTGAGGTGTGTTTCATATATGTGGCAGAAGGATCGATTCTGTTTTTATATCCATTCTGTTAGCCTGTGTCTTTTTATTGGTGAATTGAGTCCATTGATATTGAGAGACATTAATGACCACTGACTGTTAATTTCTGTTATTTCTTTGCTGCTGTTGGTGGTGGTGGTAGTGTGTGTGTCTCTGTGTGTTTGTTTCTCTACTATGGGTTTTGCTGGTGTGAGATTATCTATTTCCTGTGTTTTTCAGGGTGTAGTTAACTTCCTATGACTGGAGTTTTCCTTTTAGTTCCTTTCTCATGACTGGATTTGTGGATAGATATTAAGTTTGACTTTGTTATGAAATATCCTGTTTTCTCCATTTATGGTGGTTTTACTGGGTATGGGAGTCTGGTCTGGCATACATGGTCTCTTAGAGTCTGCAAGTCATCAGTCAGCCTCTTCTGGATTTTAGGGTCTCTGTTGAAAAGTCAGGTGTGATCCTAATAGATATGCCTCTATATGTTACTAGGTCTTGCCACTTTTAATATTCTTTATTTGTTCTGTATGTTTAGTGTTTTGATTATTATGTGGCAAGGGAACTTTCTTTTCTGATCCAATATATTTGGTGCTCTGTAAGTCTCTTGTACCTTTATAGGCATGTTCCTCTTTAGTTTGGGAAATTATTTTTTTTTCTGATTTTATTAAATGTATTCTTTGGGTTTTTTTGTGCTGGGATTCTTCTCCTTCTTCTATTCTTATTATTCTTAGGTTTGGTCTTTTCATGGTGTTCCAGATTTCCTGTATGTTTTTGTGTTAGGAATTTTTTTTAATTTAATTTAATTTTATTTTACAATACCATTCAGTTCTACATATCAGCCACGGATTCCCCCTTCCTGCCCCCCTCCCATTCCCCTAGCCCACCCCCTATTCCCACCTCCTCCAGGGCAAAGCCTCCCCCGAGGACTGAGATCAACCTGGTAGACTCAGTCCAGGCAGGGCCAGTCCCCTCCTCCCAGGCCGAGCCAAGCGACCCTGCATAAGCCCCAGGTTTCAAACAGCCAATTCATGCAATGAGCACAGGACCCGGTCCCACTGTCTGGATGCCTCCCAAACAGATCAAGCCAATCAACTGTCTCACCCATTCAGAGGGCCTGATCCAGTTGGGAGCCCCTCAGCCATTGGTTCATAGTTCATGTGTTTCCATTCATTTGGCTATTTGTCCCTGTGCTTTATCCAACCTTGATCTCAACAATTCTTGCTCATATAGACCCTCCTCTTTCTCGATAATTGGACTCCTGGAGCTCCACCTGGGGCCTAGCCTTGGATCTCTGCTTCCAGATCCCTCAGTCATTGGATGGGGTTTCTAGCATGACAATTAGGGTGTTTGACCATCCCATCAGCAGAGTGGGTCAGTTCGGGCTGTCTCTCGACCATTGCCAGCAGTCTATTGTGGGGGTACCTTTTTGGATTTCTGTGGGCCTCTCTAGCACTTTGCTTCTTCCTATTCTCATGTGGTCTTCATTTATCATGGTCTCCTATTCTTGTTCTCCCTCTCTGTTCTTGATCCAGCTGGGGTCTCCTGCTCCCCCAAGCTCTCTTTCCCTCGACCCTCGCCCTTCATTTCCCCCACTTATGTCAAGGCTGTTCATGAAGATCTCATCCATTTCTCCGTCATTGGGTGATCCCCGTGTCTTTCTTGGGGTCCTGTTTTCCAGGTAGCCTCCCTGGTGATGTGAGTAGCAGTCCAGTCATCCTTGCTCCACATCTAGTATCCTCCTATGAGTGAGTACATACCATGTTTGTCTCTCTGAACCTGCTAGAAGATAAAGTAGGAAGTAGTCTTGAACGCATTGGCATAGGAGATCACTTCCTAAATATAACACCAGTAGCACAGACACTGAGACAAACAATCAATCAATGGGACCTCCTGAAACTGAGAAGCTTTTGTAGAGCAAAGTATATGGTCAACAAGGCAAAGCGACAGCCTACAGAATGGGAAAAGGTCTTCACCAACCCCACATCTAAGGAACTCAAGAAATTAGACATCAAAATGCCCAACAGTCCAATTAAGAAATGGGCGATAGAACTAAACAGAATTCTCAACAGAGGAAACTCAAATGGCTGAAAGACATTTAAGGAATTGCTCAACATCCCTAATTATCAGGGAAATGCAAATCAAAACAACTCTGAGATACCACCTTACACCTGTCAGAATGGCTAAGATCAAAAACACTGAAGACACTTTATGCTGGAGAGGATGTGGAGCTAGGGGAACTCTCCTCCACTGCTGGTGGGAATGCAAGCTTGTACAGCCACTTTGGAAATCAATATGGCACTTTCTTAGAAAATTGGGAATCAATCTCCCCCAAGATCCAGCTATACCATTCTTGGGCATATACCCAAGGAATGCTCAATCATACCACAAGAGCACTTGCTTAGCTATATTCATGTCAGCATTGTTTATAATAGCCAGAACCTGGAAACAACCTAGATGCCCTTCAACTGAAGAATGGATAAATAAAATGTGGTACATATATACAATGGAATACTACTCAGCAGAGAAAAACAATGACATCATGAGGTTTGCACGCAAATGGATGGATCTAGAAAAAAATCATCCTGAGTGTTAGGAATTTTTTAGATTTAACATTTTCTTCAAGTGATGCATCTATTTCCTCTATTGTGTCTTCAATGCCTGTGACTCTTTCTTCCGTCTTTATATTCTGTTGGTAATGCTTGCATCTGTAGTTCCTGTTCACTTGCCCAGACTTTCCATTTCCAGAATTTTCTCAGTTTGTGTTTTCTTTATGGCTTTTATTTCCATTTTCAGGTCTGGAACTGTTTCCTTTGCTTGCTTGTTTTTTCTTGGCTTTCTTGGCATTCTTTAAGTAACTCATTGCTTTCCTCCAATTTTTTGTTTGTCTTTTCCTCAATTTCTTTAAGGTACTTTTTTTTAGCTCCTCTTTAAGGACCTCTATCATCTTCATAAAATTATTTTTAAGGTCATTTTCTTGTACTTGACTGCTTTGGATTGTTCTGGTCTTGCTGTCACAGGATAGCTGGGTTCTGGTGGTGCCATATTGCCCTTTCTTTTATTGAATGTGTTCTTATACTGGCTTTTAGGCATTGGGTTTGGGATAATTATAGGTCTAGGTGTTGATTCCCATAATTGTCTTTATTGGATGTGTGTTTTGCTTCTTGATTTTTGTTTCCTCTCTGGTCTCGTGGCATAAGTGGCCAGGGATTTTTGTGATTGGTGAGTCTTCAGGTCCAGTATGGTATCTCCTCTGGGATTTTTTTGATCCTACAAGATTCCTAGCATTTTGGATGCCAACATTGCCTCTGTGGTTCTAAGTGCCTGTATGACCTGTTCTGGTTACCTGCTTGACCTCTGGGATTCCTAGAAAGGTGTGACCTCCAGTGCAGCAGAAGCTTTTTGCTCTATCTGGCCAGTCTTCCAGTAAGGTTGAAATCTTCTTCCAAAGTTGTATGTCAGAATATGGATCCAAAGGGAGTGGGTACAATCTGGGGTTGTTAGGTGGACTTAAAAGGGTCTAGTGGCCTATGGGTGGTGTCTTACCTCAGGTCACTAGGACCAGCCAGGTCTGTGGTAAAGATGCAGGTGCTGTGGACCTGAATATGGAGCCATGGGGAGTGTAGTCTCGGGTTGTTGGATAAGCTTTAAGGGGTGTTAATGGGCTAAAAGCAGTGTTTTACCTGGGGTCCCTAGAGCTGGCCTGGCCTCCAGTAAAGCTGAAGTCTTCTTCCAAAGTTGTATGCCAGAATATGGAGCTCAAGGGAGGGGATACAGATTGTGGTTGTTGGGTAAGCTTAACGGGACCAGCCTGTCCTCTGGTAAAGATGCCAGGGCTGTGGGCTACATATATAGGTTTAATGAGCCTTTTTCATCTGGACCAACAGCACTTCCTTCAAGAGCCAAAGACCACAAAACACACACACACACACACACACACACACACACACACACACACACAAACAAAAAACAAAAACAAACAAACAGACATGAGAAGCTCTCTTTTAAGTTCTTGGCCAGACCTATCTAAGAGACTCCCAAAACATACAGAATGTTGAGGTTGTCCTTAGTTACCCACAAATATTGCTAAAGATACTACATACTGCAGGAAAAGGGCCCAGAAACTCCTATAACTGACCCGAATGGTCTCCCCCTGAGGACTAGCTTTCATGGTATCAGAATCTGCTATGCAAGCTTCCAAAAGAGGGAGGCAACCAACAGTCCTAACCATCTGTGATAACTATGAACTGCATCAAGAACCAGCATGGTGTAATAACATTTTGGGTACAGCAATTACATATGTATCTTGGCAGTAGCCAACAGCTCTCTAATTGGTCTTATGACCCTGTCAACAAGAGGGATAGCATGTCTGGTACTGGAAATTTAGTTGACTAGTGCTAATGTTATCATGGTTATCGGATGAGAACCTGTAATAACTAATTTACTAAACCAGCATGATACCTAACAACAATCTATAAATATAAGGATGCCCACAGGTAAGTGTTGTCTTCACCCCTCATCAAGGAAACTTCTCTTTGCAACAGACAGAGACCACTACAGAAAACTACTACAAATCGAAATGCAGCGTTGTGGATTCCCATCCCAATGGATTCATCTCTATAACACTCCTACACCTAAGCTCCGGGAAACATTGTGGGAAAGGCAGTGGAAAGAGTGTAAGAGCAAGAGGACCAGGCAGTTTACCGTGTGATTAATGGTTGTGTCTTCTCACAACATCAAGAGCTATAGCCATAAAAAATCTCACCACCAAGACTACCCACCTGTGAGCTGACCAAGGATGCCACCAATGAACATGACAAACAGCATGGGAAACAACTCAAGAGACCTCAGCCTGACACAAACACTACAGACAATTGAGTAAAGCTATGAGTGGGAGAGGTGGTCCTACCTAGGGAAGAGTACAACAGTTGGTTATCAATGACCAGTCAGCCCTGCAAACATGCATACAACTAACATGATATGGACTCAACGGGTTATATCAAGAAATATATATATATATATATATATATATATATATATATACACAAATATAAATATGCATGTAGTAACAATTTATGAAAAAAAGAGGTCATGAATTGGAAGAAGAGCAAGGAGGGGCATATGGGAGGTTTTGGAGGGAGGAAAGGGAAGGGAGAAACATTTTAATTAAATTACAGTCTCAACACTTTCACTAAACAGTGTATGGATTAAGAAAAATATTTACATTAAAGTTATCATCTATATATAGAAAGGACGATAAGGTTTTTGGGGAGACAGATGCTTTCAGAGAACTCACAGCTAGCACTGATATGTCTCTACAGTCAGTCGTCAGTTTTCATAGAACGTGCTGACTTCTTACTCTAGATGTGAGAAGTAGACACATGCTGATGTTGTTCGCTTAATCTAGCAAGAGTTGACTGTGAAACATTCAACTCTAAAATACACCATAGCAGGAGAATTAATTTCCTTAACTTAATGTGGACTTCTAAAATTAACCCCTCTGCCTTTCACTTCCAGCAGGGTAAACAAGATGGGCTCTCAAATGTGACACAGACAGGAGAGTTACCTAGTGTGTATCTAAAAAGACACATTATTTTATCATTATTATTTAATTTGACAAGTGGCATTATGTTATTCATCTACAATGTGATGTATCAAGGTATGCATTATTTGATATTTGACTGTAGGTAGTTACCAAATGAATTCACCTACAAGTCAGTATTTTTTTCTTAATATTGTCTTCATGAATCCACTGGATGTGAGATATGGAATGGATGGGAAAAGGAAAATGTTCTTGACAACCTTGAGCTTTTTCTCTGTCTTAAGGAATTAGAATCTATCTTTTCTTACTCCATTAAAAGGGAAAAACAAACAAAGAAAAAGGTAATGCTCCTGGTTCTATCAATCAGTCCACTGTAGGAAGTTAACAAACTCCACGGGATCTAAACAACATCTGAAGTTATTCCTCTAATCATATGATTTTTCCTTTGAGCAGAGCTGTGGGTGGGCTTTGATCTCCACATGGTTGCATTTATGATCCCACATGAGGAACTTAGTGGTGGCTTAAGTCCTTCATGGAGCTGACCACCAGAGGCTGCCATACTGGATCTGTGACTAACCAATACCTCTTAGGCCTACTTGACAGGGTGTGCTGGTTTATTTGGTACAGGTGCTGAAGAAGTGTTGTTTTCACAGAATCCATGCAGACTGATAAACATCTCCAGATCTCAATCCTTCTAGGCAAGTGCTCTAATCCAGAGGCACACCACAGCCCCACATTTCTATGCTTCATTTTTAAGGTTGCTAGAAAAAAAAATAATAAAAATTATTTATTGTTTAACCTAAATTAAAACTTATCTGGGAATACTATATCTTTATTTTCTAACTGAGGCAATTCTGTTTTCCTTTGTATGTTAGCTTGAGTCCCAGGGAAGCCACAGGATTTTAAAAGAGTGTACGCTTTCAAGATTTGCAATCTAATCAATGGCAGTGGTGAAAGTGATCACATTTAATGTGATGGTTCTCTGGGGAAAATTGCAGAGGCTTATAGGTGCATCTGTGAAAATCGTGTTCAAAAAATATGTTGCTGGTAATCATTAAGTCAAGGGACCTTGAAAAATATAGTCAGCTTTTACTCATTGAAAACATACATCCCATTGGTTTAAAACAAAAGCAACCAAATAAAGCAAAAATAAGAAAACCTTACAGCCTCTATTATAGAAGTGCATCACTAAGCAAAGAAAATAAGTCATAGCATATGATTTTAAACTAAAGCCTTCATATGCCAAATAGTATAATTCCTTGAGGTAACAATACATGTGGATTGATTTATCAAATATTTATTAAAAATAACTTTAAGAGCAGGTGAGATGCTGTTGCAAGGATCTTTCTGGAATAAACACTGTGACATGAAGATGTCACTGGTGGACTGGCCAGGACAGCTCCTGAAAGTCTTTGATTCCTGGTCCAGTTTGCATTGCCATTTTGTACTCTATAACCATAAGGTGGGACAGGCAGGGAAGCAAGATTTTACAGAAGCGTATGCTGCAGTCAGCAGGTTGTAAAGTCCAGTGTCCAATTGTTTTAGCTATGTATCCATGTCCTTCTGTTCCAGGTAGCCAGTAAAGTCAGCTTGGCAGAGAGGTAGTACAAGCAGTGCATAAAGTAAATCACTAAATTTATTAATAAACCATTGTCTGAGAGTATCTACTTAATTCTATATCCATGTCTCAGCAGGTAAAGATGCCTGCCAATAAGCCTGATGGTCTGAGTTCTGTCTGGACCTATGTTATGGAAGGAGAAAACCAACTTCTGAAATTTGTTCTATAATCTACCTACAGACACAATACCATGCATGCATGTTTTATGGGCACAGGCTAACATGTGCACACACACAGACATACACACACACACACACACACACACACACACACACACACATGCATGCATTCATGCATTTGAGTGCATTAATTAATTAAAATATATTAAAAAAGAGACTTCCTACTATAATGTCTGTAATGATTGCTCCTTGAGTTAAATAGTTAATTAATTAAAATACACTAAAAAAGAGACTTCCTGTCAGGGACAAGGATAGAATCTCTAGCTAATAGAAAAATACAGACCCCCAATAAGACAGGGAACTAGAACATCTTACAGTCAGGTTGCCTAGCGACAGGACATTGAGTCAGAGCCCTTGGCCTTTTCACCCTGTCAACATCCTGCATAAACATCCTACACAAACATCCTGTTAGCTTGCCCCACCCTATGCAGATAACAGCTTCCTGCTCCCCCCACCCTGCAAGAACTATATAAACCCTCCTGGAGAAAAATAAAGTTGCACCTTGATCAGGTGTATTCTTGTCTTGGTGTATTCCTTTTGTGTCTCCTGTCCCTGTCATTCCGTCCTTAGGGTGATTGAGTTCCCGTTGAAGCCCTGCTGGCTGGGGCACTTCCTACTGTAATGTCTATAATGATTGCTGCTTGAAGGCAGTGCTTTGCCATGGGTGATTATAAGCTGCAGAGTCATCTGCCTGATTTGAATTTTATCCTCATTTCTATCTAACCGGTGACATTGCACAAGCTACTCAATATTCTGTTACACTTTTCCACCCACTCTAAAATAAATAAAGGTGACCATCTATGTTACACATACAATTACATTCATATGAATATCCATTACATAGAAAGTTAATGTGTTTCATTCATTTCGTCACTGCCTGAACAAATATGTCCTCATAATACATCAAATGTTATTTTCATCCATAACATCATCTGATAAAGAAAGAATAAGTTCCACAACTAACGGTGAGAGATGTTAAAATGATCAATGAAGAGTGAATATAAGTGTTACTGTGTTAAAACACAGACTAACTTTTTTGGTTTATGTCAGTGTTTATGCAGTTAATCCATAGCATAAACTTAAGGAGTCATGTGAAAAGGATTTCTATCATCTGATCTTGAACATCTTCATGGAAGATGTCCTTTGTACTGATTGTCAACAACTTGGCAGAAAACAAGAAGGAAGTTTTCATGTTAAAGTTTATATACTTGATTGTGTCAATTTAAAAAATATCATTTATGGGCCGGGCGTTGGTGGCGCACGCCTTTATTCCCAGCACTCGGGAGGCAGAGCCAGGCGGATCTCTGTGAGTTCGAGGCCAGCCTGGGCTACCAAGTGAGCTCCAGGAAAGGCGCAAAGCTACACAGAGAAACCCTGTCTCGAAAAACCAAAAAAAAAAAATATCATTTATGATAATTTTTTCAAATATCATATTTTAAAATTTTTATATTATAATTTGATTACATCTTTCTCTTCTCAATCCTTTTCCAAAACCCAACCTTGTACCCCTCCCAATCCTCCTTCAAATTCTAATTGATACACACACACACACACACACACACACACACACACACACATTCCTAAATATAAGCAGGATGTACTTTGACTCAGTTTTTAAAATGCTACTTGTGTGTATGTTTTCAGAACTGATCACTTGACTCTGGACAAACAATGGACATGCTCTTCCCTGGTGAAGGCCACCTCCTTTGATCCTATCTTTATTTAGTTGCCTACAGTCCTTTGTCAAGTATTGTGGTCTCATGGGCATGTTGATTGGTGACACCTTTGCTTGGTTCACATTTGGTCAGCGACATTGGTGATATTTTATTGGTGTAACTTTTTTTTTTCAGGATGAAAGCTGAAAGATGAGAGAAGTAGAACAGCCAGTACTAGTTCTTAACCTCTACAAAACTGTCAGCCCAAAGAGAGTGAGTTCCTGTTTCCTCACACCTTATATACCTTTCTCTGCTCTGCTATATGACTTCCTGGGATTAAAGGTGTGTGTACTTCCCAAGCAAAGGTATGAGATCTCAAGTGCTGGGATTAACGGTGTGTGCCACCACTGCCTGACCTCTATGTCTAATCTAGTGGTTGGCTCTGTCCTCTGATCCTCAGGCAAGTTTATCAGGGTACACAATATATCACCACATTTCCCCTTTTTTGTCTAAAATAATAATACAAGGTTATAACTAATATAAGAAAAACTATATACAATAAGTACAGTAAGTATATACAATATATACATTCAAGAATTACATTGACAATGTCTAGTCCATTAACATTTGACAGATTTAGAGAAAATACTCTATTATTTATCCTATTTTGGTGAGTGCAAAATGTTGTACCTAATTCACTTTCTATCCTAACTAGTATTACCAACCCAAAACTATCTTTGCTGTCTTTCAAGCTTATACACTTTACACCTCTTCAGTGGGTTTCTTTTCTGAATTTGTTAACAAGAAAAACTATAACTCTCTAATCTTCAACTCCCTCAGAGACCTGAGAAGGAAATAATATTAACTGAGTAAGCAGGATGTGCAAACAAGAGACTTCCAAAAAATGTGAGAAATGACAGAAACAGCTGGCTGCCTGGACAGGCGCCCAAGATTT
>CABHPP010114943.1:0-2500 GCA_902168425.1 Peromyscus attwateri | reverse complement strand
ATCCCTGGAGCTAAACTTAAAGGTGGTTGTGAACTAACTGACATGTGTACTGAGAACTGAAGTTCAGTCTATTGTTAGAGCAACAATGTTTCTTAAAGGCTGAGTCGTCTCTCTAGTGCCTTATTTCTTTCTTTCCATTATTTTGATGCTGTTCTTTTCAGATTCAGGAAGTTGTCTTCGCATGTAGTTTTGGCTTCATGTTTGCGAATAGCATTATAGAACAGGGTCTTAAAGATCAATTCAAGTTAAAGTGAGGTCCCATTTAATACAAATGGACCCTAAGTAAATAGTAATTTTTTTAAAGCCAGAGATAGAGAAAGATATCCATGTAAAATGGGTGAAAAACAAATGGCAGGTCAAGAAGGGCCAAGAATTGCTGGCAACCTCCAGCATAATGAAAGGAACCCTGTGTTGAAAAAGCAGGAAGTCTGATTTCAGATTTCTCGTTTGTAGAACTGTGAGCTTGAGAGAATAAAGTTCTGTTACTTTAAGCCACATAGTCAATACCTGTTTGTTATAGTGGTCCTAACAAACTCACACCATCTCTTGTATATTTCACTGTAGGCTCTGGATTCTTTACTACAAATATAATCTAATCAAAAACAAAATCAATATCACTTTCACAATATACTACAATTTAACAAGAAAGTACACAAATATGTGAGACGGCATTGGACTTCAAAGGTGCCTGCTCTGTCCTCTGCTTTATTTTTTAAAAAATATTCCACAGGGCTTTTTTTCATTTACACTTCACAGTAATCTATCGTTTTTATTTTTGAGATTATAATGTAATTATAATTATCCTTCATTTTCTCCTGACCCCCAACCTTCTTATATTCCCCTCCTTGCTCTCTTTCAAATTCATAGCCTCCTTTTAAAAATTAACTGTTAGACCCAGAGGATCAGGGAATTTGATGTGACACTGTCCGTTAGTATTGTTAGAATCTATACTTATAAAGTCTAACCACCATGACTGCCTAAACTTCAGCTAGGCAAGGACAACAACAACAGAAAGCTTAGGAAGCCTCAACCCTACACAAATAACCACAGACAACTAAGAAATTTGTTGAGAATTGGAGAAATAGTCTTTCCCAGGGAGGAGCACATCTATTGTTTCTCAGATCCCAAATGATCAGCCCAGCAATCTATCTTATTAGACAATAATCATTACCATATTCCATTAATGAAATAATCCAGAAAGAGGGATACTGCCCCCCAAAGAGGTTGTATATCAGTATCATTATTAAATCCCATTTCAAGAAAACTCTAGTCACAGTTAATCTAGCTTCTTATAATGGTAATTTTCATACTATGGAAAAAAAGATCATTAGAAAGTAAAGAATCACAATTGTTATAAGTTGAAAAAGTAATTTATTCAAATGACTGTGTTACTGGAAATACAAAATCTGTAAGACAGGCATAAGCACCTAGGACGTGTCTGCTTGTGATACTCAGTCCTCTGTCCAGATGCGCCTGTGTAGCCTCATAAACATAGAGTTTCAGAAAATGGGCTGAAACTGGCATGGTCATTATATTGATCAGGAAAATGAGATTTATACAAAGCGACTCTTCCACGAACATGTATCAGTTCCTGACAGAACTGAGATCAATAGAAGTCCTGCTGAGAAATAGAAGACAAGCCAACACCTATTACCGCATAATTAATATGAGCCATCTGGGCTTCGTAGTTTCCTTCTCAGAGATAAAATAGGAAGCCCAAGCATTACGAAGCAAACTACACCACAGCTGCAGGCAGTACAGCAAGCAGCTGTGAGCAATGTGATTTTTATGAAACCATACAGATGTTCTACATCGCAAATATTGCTGAGACTGTAAATGGCATTTTAAATAAAGATGAATTACAAAGGTAATATTTGACAGTGACAGACAATGCATATGTTTTCATGATACATAAATTATATTGCCTCCCGTACATTACTTACTATGCTTGCTTTATAAAGGACAGATTTTCCAAGTCTAAGGCAAATGGAATACATTCAAATTAGCCACCAAAATTTTTTCTTTACTTTTCTTCTTGTCTCTAATCATTAGAAAATTGATTGATATTAGATAAGCATGACAAATACTTCCAATGTTTATAATTAAATCAAATTTAAACTAAATTAAATTTAATTAAAACTCATAATTGTGTTTAAGGTTGCAATCTGGGTTATGCCACAGCATAGCTCCCCTAAGGTACCTCATGTTCTTCTCAAATCCATTAATTGGAAATTTTGTGTAGTTTCACATGCTCAAATCTAACAGAATAAGTTGTCTCTTGCCTGTATCCTCAGGTACACAAATAACTTCTATGCTCATATTATTATAACAAGGAAAGGTTAAAGCTAGTCTTTTAACATTTTGAATGCATGCAAGACAATCACAGACAACTGAGATATATGTGGAGATGTAGATTGCATTTTATGCTATCAAGGTAGCAATCAATCTATAACAAGTGATTACCAGCAAATTCCAAGTCAGTGATATTTTAATGAAAAAT
>CABHPP010114941.1:2018-21528 GCA_902168425.1 Peromyscus attwateri | reverse complement strand
TAATTGTTAGGGGACATGCAGATCAAAACCATAGGGAGATCATTTCACACCCACCGGGATGGATATTCCCAAGAAGTCAGAAAATAAATTGGCAAGGACGGAGGGAAATTGGAAACCTTGTGCATGGTGGGTGGAAATGCAAAATGGCCGGCTGCTGTGGGAAGGTATTGCCGTGTTCTCTCTCATCTATACAAATTTCAAGATTTATTTTTATTTTATGTGTATGAGTGTCTGGCCTGCGTGTATGTCAGTACACCACGAACACTCAGGGCCATGGAGACCAGAAGAGGGTATCAGATCCCCTAAAACTTGAGTTACAGATGGTTGGTTAGTCTCCATGTGGGTGCTGGAAATCAAATCGAGGTCCTCCGGAAGAGCAGACAGTGCTCTTAACTGCTGAACCCTCTCTTTAGCCCAGATTATATGATATTTAATTATCAGATATTCCAGTAATTCTGCTTCTCAGGATATATCTCAAAGAGCAGGCGGTTGAATGGATACTTGTACATCACTGTTCACTGTACCATCATTCACAGCAGCCAAACTATGGAAACAGAAATATCCATTACTAGTTGAAAATAGATGAAAGTTTAAATAAAATGGGATACATGGACACACTGGGGTATCACCCTGCCTTAGGAAGGAGTGGAATTCTCATAAATATTCCACCTCGGATGGACTTTGAATATACTAAGTGACATAAAGTACACAAAATGACAAATATGGTCTGATTCTGTACATGACATCCTTAGAACAATCGAATTCGTAGGGACAGAAAGGGCCTTGAGGGGCTGTGGTAGGAAGTAATGGGAAGGTGTTTTTGCTTGTTTCTTTTTAATTGAGAGCAGTAGGGTTTTATTTGGGGAGAATAAAAAAGTTCTGGAGATGAATGGTGGTTGTGATTGTGCAAAAATATGAGTGTACTTAGTGCTAATGATTTATAAACTTTAAAATGATGGTTTGTGTGATATATTTACTGTAATTAAAGAAAAGGGAGTAATACAGAGGGCTCCCTTATATTATTCACTGTTTCCCCAAGTGGTAACATCTTACAAACTACAAAGGTACAGTAACAATCATCAAATCTTATTCACATTTACCCAGTTTTACATGCAGCTATTTGTGGGGTTTTTACTTTTTTTTTTATTTTTTGGTTTTTTGAGACAGGGTTTCTCTGTGTAGCCCTGGCTGTCCTGGAACTCACTTTGTAAACAAGGCTGGCCTTGAACTCACAGAAATCCTGCTGCCTCTGCCTCCTGAGTGCTAGAATGAAAGGTTTTTACATTTGTAATTGATGAAAAATGATAGAAGTAATATTTTCTGACATCATGAAGATGTCCTAAAACTCCAATTTCAGTATCCATAGGTAAGTTCAATTGGAGTGCAGCCACACTCATTCATTTAAGTATGGCTACTCTTGTGTTAGCATGACATAGCACAACAGATGTGATAGGGACAGCCTGGCCTACAGATCAAAATACTTATCTGGATCTTCACAGGAAAAGTCTGTTGACTTACAACCAGCTGCCAAAATTAAAAGGCCATGAGAATAAAATAACTTAGGGGAAATGACTGGATGGGACGAAACTTTGGCCAAATGAATCATAATGAAAAGGATACTTGTGAAAGTGAAGTTGACTCTTCTCGGGCTCCTTGGGAACCTTAATGATTCCAAGGTGCGTGTCCTTAGCTCTGCTCACCAGGCTGAGAGCTGAAGCCTCGTGCTTCGTTTCTCCTATCTCTGGCCACTGTGGCAAAGCAATACCCATTTAGTGCAAGCAGCAAAACTGAGCATAGTTTAAGTTTAGACATCTACATTATTTCTCGTTAATGGTTTTAGAGGGGAGGGGCTTCTGGAGTTGATTAACTAACTCAGTGACCTAAAGATGTGATTGAAGACTCGTGTTCTTCGAGTCCTCAGCACGACAACAGTGGTCCATCGTGTTTCATGGTTAGAACTGCTGAAGAGGCCCGTCTCAGCCCCGTGTTCCATCAACATCACGTGAGGGTGATGCTCCATATCGTCATCTAGCTCCATCTCTGGGTTATTCCACATGCCTCTTCTTGCTTTGGCAAGGGGCACTGGATACTATAATCAGTCTAGATGAGTCAGTTTATTTCTAGATGGACAAGGGCTCACTGATTCTGAAACACAGTTATCCAATAGATGCACAAAATGGTTTTTATTAGCAGAAGAAAAATGAATGAGTAAAGAGAGTCAATGAATATGGTCTGCCATAGTGCCTGCCAGGTTCATAGTTAGATGTTTGCTGCTTCCACCCCAGGAATTCCCATTTTCTCTAAGGTGTGCGACAGCGGCTTGTGTGTGTGTGTGTATGTGTGTGTGTGTGTGTGTGTGTGTGTGTGTGTGTACATGTGAATGTGTGTTTACACTACTGAGTGTGTCTGAGGTCAGAAGACAACTTTCAGGAGCTAAGTCTCTCCTTTCACCATGTAGGTTCCAGGGACTGAACTCGGGTTGTTAAGCTTGGCAGCAAGCGCCTTTACCTGCTAAACTATGCCCACCCCATTTTTGCTACAGTGGTTCTTGGGATCCAAACTTCCATGCTTGTGGGGCAGGTACCCTGTGGACGGCACTATCTCCACAGCCCTTAGCATAGATTTTTGAATGCTGACTTCTGTTTCTTAGGTGACATAACTCTGTAGTAGTCATCTTAATTTGTGGGTGGAAATAATAGACGCAGATTAAAGTGTGCATGTAGCGTCTCAAATTTCCCCACAGTCAGCCCACCCCCTCTTTTTAGGAATAGGAGAAAGAGTCAGAGGAAGACATAACCTGACGGAAAGAGAGAAAAGGGGTTGGTGGTGTCAGCGAGGATCTCCAGCAGTGTGAAGCTAGGGGAAGGTGCTATGGGAGAGACATCTCAGGGCTGCGTATTCCCATAATCATGTTGGAACATTAGACATGCGGGGGTGATGGTAATATTGAATTCTTTTTTTTTTATTTGAATTGGCATTTTTGAATAGTGATAAGTCTGAGACAGGGCTCTACAGTCAGATCTGTTCCAGTAAGACTGGCCTGGCGGGAGTCAAATCCCTTTCCTGCTAGGATTTTCTCCGTGTAGTTTCCTGGCACACCAGTCCTGCCTGCATCCTCTGTGAGATTAGTGTGCCCTTTAGGATAGCATAAGGCTTGGGGATGGTCCAGGAAGGCTGGAGCTCCCTATCCCATAGGCAGCTCACATTCTGCCTACATTGTCCATGAAGCTGATTTCCAGGACCCCTTCTCACTGTTTTCCAGATATCTGAGAACCTTCTAGAAAACTCCATCTTCGTGCATCTGCTCCTCTGTACAGCTTGGATGGAGGCTAGGAGTCAGCGCATTGGTGCCCCACTAAGAAGGAGGGTGAGAAGAGATGGGGTGGAGAAGATTCTGAGCACGGCAAAGATGGGCTCGTTTCCTCTGTGGTTAGGAGAAGTGCTAGAATGATGTCAGAGGCACACTGAGGGTGAAGCAGCTGCTGTGTGAGTGTGAGGTAGGGGAGCAGGAAGGGTCTGAGAAGTGTGCTATGCCACACATACCTTCATTCAAAATGTTTTTATTTTGGTATGGCAAATAGTTTCTTTTTCTTTTCTGCACAGCCACATGTCTGTGTTAAATCTATGTTTGTACTAAATCTATGGCCAGAATTATTTTGAAAGAATATCTTAGTTTAACCAAGCATGATAGTGCATGTCTGTGATCCCAGCATTCAGGAAGGAGAGGCAGGGGGGGTCACTCTGAGTTTGAGGCTAGTTTGGGCGACGCAGTTCAAGGCTGGTTGGCCAGGGCTGTGTTGAGAGACTCTGTCTCTATAAATCAAGAGAAAGAATGTTTTATTAATTCCTGTTCCCAATTCCCTCTCAAGAAAAGATATATAAAATACAACAACACGTCGCAAGTAATAAATAGAAATAAGAAAGACAACAAAAAAAATGGAGCCTGGAATGTGGCTTTACCATAATTGCTGGGCGTGGCTTGGCTGCAGATCTGACCTTGGGTTTGCCCACAACCCGCTCCAAATTTGAACTGTGGCTGCTTATGTCCACAGTCGATAAGATAAAAAAGAGCAGTGGCCGGGGACGCACGACCATTCCTGGAACTAAGTTCAGGAAAATTATTGGAGAATCTTCCAGAAAGAGACAGCATGAAAATGTTAAACAATGTGCTCCGTTATGCCCTCTGAGGAGCCCTAGTGACAAGCTCTCTCTGGCAGCATCCTTTGGTTCAGAAAATTCTACTCTGAGGAGGCTGGGTGGTCACAGTAGTGGTTTCTTTGAAGTCTCAGTATGTATTCACAGTTTTGAAGAGCCACAAACACATTACTGGTTTAAGACATTGCAGTCGTTCTTTCTATGCTACAGGAGGGAGAGTCTTGATCCCAAAGCCCTAACATCACTGTTCCTTGCCCCTTACCTTAACACACACACACACACACACACACACACACACAGGCACTTATACACACTCACATTTTTTCTGCATTTTCTTTTAGAAAATGTTGGCCAAATGAAGGAACAGTTATATAACATTTGTTTTAAAATGAGAAAGGAACCCTAATCAAGAGCATGCTGACTGAGAGGCTACACAGTGAACTAGAATTCAATATTATTCGTTCTTACACAGTGACAGGGCTAGATCATGTGTGAGTCCTGAAGCTGATACAATTTTGAGCACTCTCTAAGAGAAAGACTGTAAAAACTATGCATACAAGATTTAGTCTGAAAATGAGTATGCAGAAAGAAAAACAAAATCAACAAATTCCATCAGCAGGGCTGGAAGGGGGAGGCGGGAAATGACAGGTTGGCCTAATATGTTCCAGGCCTTAGATATGATTCCCCCGCCACGGCGATACATTTACTAGAAATGCTTTATCCAATCAATTCCTGAGAGGCCTGCCTCCGTTTCCCACCAGCAGATAACCTCCAGCACTAGCAGGGGTCATTGTGAGCGGAAGCTTCACCAATTCAATGTATGTCAGCAGGGCTTCTCAAGTTCCCGTCACTCAGCCCATCTTTTCCTAAAAGACCAAGTTTTCTCTCTCTGATAATGTAAGTATTGAATGATATTGACAAGATCCCAAATAAATCCATGACTTTATTTCTTTGGAAAAGACTTCATGTCCATCTGGGAGAAATAATAACTCTGGGCTTCTTTCTTAATTATGAAGCGATGATGTGCCCACAGGTCTCCAAATATGGGTGTCCTTGGCTGTCATGCAAGAGAACTTCCAGAAAAGTGTTTTAGGGCCAAACAAGAGGAATGTGAGAATTTCTCTGCTCTGTGAGGAGGTCTGCTGTCTTGGGTACGTTTTCTGTACTACTTCTAAATTACTCCCACGAAGGGCAATGCTCACTTTTGTGTTGATAAACTGTGAGAAATTTTAACTTCTTGAAAGGAGAAAAGGCCAGACGGGAGATCATCCCTGACGAGTAAATGTGAAAATGCACTTCTAGAACAATCTTGTGTATGACTTGGGGGGGGGGGGGATAGGCTAGGATAAACCCATTTAAAAGTGAAATCTCAATCCTGCGGGCCTTGCTTAGCGTTTCCTCCTTGTTTCTTGTAATTTCACTCTGGAATTTAAGCAGTGTTAGCACATTTGTCGAACAATAGGCTTCCTGGAATGAAAGGAAACCGTAGGGCTAAGTTTATCTCTAGAAAGACAAATCCCTTGTTTTTGTTTTATTTTCTTTTTCAATAACGAATGTAGAGCAGTCAGATTTTTAGAAATCAGTTTAGTGCAGAAAGATTCCCCGTGCAAGTCATGGTGCCTCCTAGTAACCCTGCTCCTCACATCTGTGGCGGTGACTGGAAGCTGGTGTGTGCCGAGGATCGCAGCCTGATGTGAACATGGGAAACTGGGCCCTGCCTCAAGGCTGGAAGGCAAACCTGGGCACATTAGGGCGGGTTATTTCACCTCTGACCCATGGCCCCTGGAGAAACCCGGGAAGTGTTCTATAATTGTCATCCTCGCTTGTGGGCGCAGAACTGCCAGTAAGGATGTAGGAAACTGTGTGGGGAAGGAATGGAGAATGTCACATAAGAAACAGTGGGGGGGGGGGAGAAAAGGGGGGTTAAAAAAAAACAACTAAGGTCCTATATAGGGAGAAGAAACATTTGCATCAAAATAAAAGGAAAATTATGAAGAACACGACCTTGAGAACTTTTCAAAACAGAGTTGGGAGGCCACTAAAGGGACCAGAACTCACACAAGTCTATAGTTGCTGTCTGGAATGGGAACGAACTTCAGTCATGGTCATATGGTGATAGACACTGGAATTTACTGGACTTTTTAAAAATGGCTATTTTTATTCTGTTTAGATATTCTATTTATCTCCTATTGGTTCCTAGTCCCTGTTCTCACTCAATGTCGTAAAAGAAGTTTCTTACGGAGGAACCTATTCCTTTTGTAAGAAATCAGCTCTGCTGGCCCCCAGCAAGCTCCCATTTCACCTGCTTTCTTTGGGACACAGATCAGAGTTCTGAGTTGTAATTTCTTTTTTTGTAAATTTTAAAATCATGTGTATCTGTGTAGGTGTGTGAGTATGGGTATGTGCACATGAGTGCAAGTGCCTAAAGACGCCAGAAGAGGGCATCAGAGCTTCCGGAGCTGGAGTTATAGGAGGTTGTAAGCTGCCCACCATGGGTTTTGGAAACTGAGCACTGTTCCTCTGCAAGAGCTGTACTGTACTCTTGACAACTGAGCTAGCTCTCTGACCCCTACCTTGTGGTTCTGAAGATCCTGAAATGAAGTTCTTTTATTCACAGTTTCTGAGTGTGAACAGATCAATAATTGAGATTAAAGCATACAACTACTAAGAATAGTCTCAAAGAGGTCTGGGTTTGATTAAAAACTTAAATTATACATTAGCTTTAAGAACAAATATAAGTATATTAGTTTGAAGCATATTCCTTACAGTTATATAGCTGTAGAAATAAGGAATCCCTCTGAGATTGCTTTAAATCCCCAAAAGGAGAAAAAAAAATCAATGGAGTCAATCAATCATTCTTATGTAAATTCATACTGCTAGAAATTAAGTGCTTGAAAGCATGCTTTAAAAAAAAAACCAAGAAATTTATTGCACGGTTATTTATTTTGTAGAGGGAAGGCTATCATAATGCACATGTGGAGTTGAGAGGAAAGCTTGCCTCTAGGACCATGTGGACCCCAGGAACTGAACTCAGGTCATCAGACTTGGAGGCAGATCCCTTTTGCCCACTGAGCTATCTTACAAGCCTCCAGTTTTGGTTCTTGAAGAAGTTGAAGCATGACTTTGGAATTTGCTTTGAGGATCTTATTTTTCAAAATAGGGCACTGGTCCATTTCAGTCTGTTGCTGAACTTACTCTACACCCTGTTCAGCGAGGTGAGAAAGAATGTGAGCTTGTACCGTAGAAACTTAACAGCTGTTCGCACTTACATTGACTACAGACGAGGCTTCAGGCTGATCTCACATATGTCTTTTGAGATTAGTGCTTTATAATTATTATCTCCAAGCAATAAAACACTGAGCACAAGCCAAAGGCATAGTGTGAGATACACACAAAGTAAATCTGTGTGCCTTACCTGGTAAGGCACTATGCCCAGCTTTGTAGGACTGCATTAATTCATGTTATCATAATCCTATGAGGTCATAACTGAGCGAATGAGGAACCTGTTCACAGAGCACTTATGCCCCACTCACAATGGTCTTTCTCCTTCTACTCATCTAAATTCTTCCGACCCTTTCTAGCCCTGCTGGCTATTATTATTAATAGTTCTCATTAAGCGCTTATTGTGTGTTAGGTGCTCACGACTTCCATACATCATCCTTCTTAATCCTAATAACGGCATTTGGAAATCTGAGCTATTATTATCCACACCTAACGGAAGTGAGGCTGTGAGACCTTCAAAGTCACACAGGCATTAAGTGGCAGGCAAGACAGTCCTGCTGGCCTGCTGTGGAGGCTACACATGCCACAAGGCCTTCCTTCCTCCGTCCGTGGCCTTGCGGTGGTTGTCTCGTTTCTGCAGGGATGGGCACACGTTTGTTTGCTTTGAGACAGGGCCTCACTCTGTAGCACAGCCTAGCCTGAAACGCGTGCTGCGTCCCAGTCCAGCCTCCAAATTCCCACACTCCACTGCCTCAGCTTCCCGAGTACTGGGATTACAGGAGTGAGCCACCACTTTCTACCAGCTGCTTTAATAGTTTCCCGAACCAAGGAGTATCTGTCTGCTTGTGAACTGTCCGTTTGTCCTCGGTCGGTTTGGCATTCTAGGTTCTTCTCTTTCAACTTTGCTCTGGTTCCTAGAAAACAGAGCATGTAATGCTCAGTCATAATGCACTCATATGAGTCAATGAGACTTTACAAAATGGAACGAGAAAATGGACTAAAGAAAACCAGCTGCTTTGTTGGGGGGGTGCTGAGGCAGGAGGATTAGGAGTTGGAGGCCAGCTATCTCAAAGGCCCTGCCTGTCTCACAGATAACTCAGGAAATCAAGCTCTAAGCAGATGTTCAGAATTCTCAGCATTAAATTTTGAAAAATCAAACATCCCTGTCCTGAAACAGAAGAAGGGGAGCGGGAACATGGTGTATACCCCGTCAGCCATCTTAGACCTGTGCAGATCTGCAGTGTTCCTTGATACCACCCTGCTTTGTAACAGGGTCAGTACCTCCGCAGGGAAGTGGGTTAGTTAAGTTTGGGGAGAATTAAGTGTTCTTTAAAAATATCAGAGGCTAGGAGCCCAAGCAAGGATGGAGGCCAACTTTGGGGCCCCTCTGTGTAAACAGAGCAGAGAACATGAGTGGAAGGTCAGGGTTCAGAGAGCGTGACACCAGGGCAGGTAATGGCATTTGCTGGGAATTAATGCGGTCCCTGCTCCCACCTTTGACCCCACCCATCCGGTGCTCTCTGTGGTTCTGTAAAGTCTTCAGAATGTTTTTTGGTGCCTTACTATGACTCTCAGTTTTAGCTTTACAGAGTGTTTTGGTTACTGTTCTATTGTGACACCCTGAGCAAGACAACTCTTATAAAAAGAAAGCATTTAATTAGGGGCTTGCTTACAGTTCCAGAGAGTTGGTCCATTATCATCGGCCACAGCGTGGCAGTGTGCATAGTGCTGGAGGAGTAGCTGAGAACTACATCCTGATCAGAAGACAGAGAGAGAGAGAGAGAGAGAGAGAGAGAGAGAGAGAGAGAGAGAGAGAGAGAGAGAGAGAAGAGGGAGGGGAGGGAGGTAAGTTGAACTGGGAGGGAGAGGGAGAGAGAGAGCACACACCTGAGTCTGCCATGGGCTTTTGAAACCTCAAAGTCCATCACCACCACCCCCCAGTGACACAATTGCCCTAACAAGGCCACACCTACTCCAACAAGGCTACACCTCCAAATCCTTATAATCCTTTCAAACATTTACACTCCCTGGGACTAAGCATTCAAATATGTGAGCCTATGGGGACCATTCTTATTCAAACCACCACACTGAGAAACAGCTTGCTTGACCAGTGACTTTCTATCAGTAGTCATCAGAAGTGTTCTCTTCCATTTTCAAATTTCATGTCACTTCAGGGGCTTATTGACCAAAGTCTCTACAAACCGGCTTTGAAATGCCCTGGTCTCTGATGATGTTCCTTCTCTGTTTCCCACCTGTTTCCTCAGCCCCTGGCTGGGAGAGAAGGACTTCTCTATCCAACAGGCCTTCCCATTGGGCAAGCCTCAGCTCAAGTCTGTTCCTCCCCCAACAAAGCCCTCCCTGGCCCTCTGTCAGTGTCTATTGCGTTCCTCTCCATCTCCTCCCTGCTTTCACGGGGCCTGGCCCATTGTTCCATTGGTCTGAATACTTGTCTGCTTGTAAACTGCTGCCTCCTGAAAAATGGCCTGGATTTTGTTGCCTGTGTGTTCTTGATTCTGCACCTGGCCCTTTGTTGCACAAGGAATGTTGGGGAATAATTGACCTGTAGATGTTTTCTAAGCTTTTTAGACTGTCTTTCACTTTTTGCTTGTTTTATTTTTTTTTACTTTTCCCATTATGTATTTTCAAAATACAAAAAGCATAGAGCATAATCAATACTCAAAGTATCTCAAATATCTAAGCTAATTGCTAACTTATTACAATATTTTTTTTGTTCTTCTTAACCCAGATATTTCAAAGTAAACTCCAGAAGCAATGATGTTTCAACCCTAAATACTCATATACCCATTTCTAAAAATAAAAACATTTTTTCATAAACTAAAATCATTGATCACACTTAACAAAATAAATGGCTCCCAAATATCACCGATTGCTCCCAGAAGGTCTTTTGTAATTGGTTTATTCAAACCAGAGCCACCACATGGACCACACACTGCATTTAGCCATTGTACCTCCCCTTCCCTTCCCTCTTTCCCCTGTGATGGGTTTGATGAAGGAGTCAGGCCAAGTGTGTTTCAGAGCTCTGCTTAATGTCCTCACCCTTCTCAGCTGGAGCTGACTGAAGAGAGAATCACTGCAGGAAGCTCCTCCACGTTCAGGAAACTTTCATTTTTGCTTTCCTCTTTGTCTGCCCCTGGAATGCGAATTCCCAGGGACACTCACTGAAGACAAATGGCTTACCTACCCTGTCTTCCACCATCGTCTCCCTGGGTTCCTCTTTTCTGGTTGTACAGTGATCCAAAGTGAGCTTTCTAATGTAGAAGGACCTACAGAGTGTCCCCTACAGCTGATGGCCTCAGCCAATAAAGTCCCCATGTCCTTAACACATTCTTGATCAGGTGGAAAGCCTCTGAACTTAGAGCTATGAGGCTTTATTATGGATAGTAGCCACTATTTTTTCCAAAACGCAGCTTCTTTTTATAAACCCAATCAACCTAAATTCACCCCAGAAAAACAACCTGTTTTCCAAGTGACGTAAGGTCCGGTCGCCCCAACTTACTCTGGCCCTGGCCCTGTCTCTAGGCAGACAAATCACACTTGTGGTTGCTTATGCCAGAGTGGTGATGGTTGGGGCCCTATAAAAGAATTTTCCATTGCTTTTACTGGGAAATGAGTGATTGGAGCCACAGTCTGCCACAGTGTCAATAGGGAATTGTGTTGGCCGAGATGCCTGAGCCAATTGGCCCGGAAGAAGAGCAGGGTCCACTTCTTATTCCGTAGGTGGTGGCAGCATTGCAGGCTGGGTAAGGAAAGTGGGGGGAGTGGGGAGCTTCTCTACAGCTATGCTTGGGTCAAAGACCCTGAGCCAAGGTCAGGTCACAAAATGTGAAAATTCTAGTCATAAAGAGAAGTGGACCAATGCCAGTGAGGGGTGTGGCTGGAAACTCTAAAAAGATAGTTTTTTCCAGCTGGAAATGAATGTCTAAGTGTTGATTTTGGCTCGCAGCTTGTAGCTTGTACTTGCTATTTACTTCTTTACAAGAAAATCTAATAGCTACATTTCTAGTGGTGGAGTGGATCATATTTTATTCTTCTGGAATATGGTACAATGCTTGCTAGACAATAAGGAAGGGGGGTGCATTATACCTTTAACTGAATTTTCAATTGATGGATCAGTACAACCATTCTGTGGTGGTCTGACTCTTTCTCTGTCTACTGTTTATCATTTCTGCCATGATGCCTCCCACCTCTTTCTTTCTCTACTGTAATTTCACCAACCAACAAATCCAGAATTGTCACTTAGTTTTGGAATAGTCACCATGGAAGGTTATGAAATAGTTTTCTTCAGAAGTTTTGCTGAAGGAGGGATCTGAGTCTTTGCTTTTTGAAACAGTGCAGGAAGGGTGTGTGGGTGTGGATGTGGGTGTATTTATGGGAGGGGAAGGGCTGCTGCTGACCAATCGGGAGACTTCTCAAGGATCCTCCCTTGTGATGAACCAAAGTGGATCCCCAGAGGATCCCCTGAGGACAGAAACCAGTGAGGCGAAGCTTCCCTCCTTCCTTCTCCAGATCTGGGTGGAGTCTTGGTCCTTCTGGCAAACAAGTAGGCTGCCATGTTGTTTGTGGCTGGAATGGAAAGCTGCCTGCTGAGAATGGCTGGGAAAGCCAGAACTTGTTTCACGGCAACTACTTACAATTGAGGGTGCTCCTGATGGGCACTCTTAGATGGGGTCTAGGTCATTGGTGCACGTAGAGGTACCTGTAATCTTTTGGGTCTTTTGTGAGGTTAGACATCCCTTCCCTATATAAAGCCAGTGAATAAAGGCTCCTTGAACCTATAGTCTAGGGAGCCATCCAGAATTCATCAGCACTCTGATACTCACTGAATCTTGGCTTGAGCACCTCTTGGGACCACAGATAGTGGCTGGGCGTTAAGATGCCCTTGTTAAAGGAAGACAAGGAATTATTTAATGTTAAGTTTTTGTTTTACTCATAGATGAAACCACAATCTGAGAAAATTCATGATCATAATGTTGGTACTCATACTTAAGAAAAAAAAACAGTTTTCTGTTTGTGGAATTTTTTTCTACTTGATGAGAAAATAAAACCACTAGACAGGAACTTCCTCTGATTCTTGCCACAAACTTACCTACAGAAGTGATCATCATTTCCTCCTTCTACTCCATCACAACTGAAGTGATTTCTTCTCAGTGCCAGCAACAAGCCATTGTTTTTTTTCTTGCAGCCTTATAGACAGCCCTGTTACAGATTCCTTCTTTCTCCTTCTGCTTCTCTTGCTACTGATTTAAACAACCCACGTATTCCCCACGACCTCCTTAAAATAAAGCCCCTCTGGACAGGAGAGGCAGCCGGGTTGATAAAGACCTTAGTTGTCTCTCCAGTACTCTTATGTGTAAAGGGGGGTATCCGTGGTCATAGTGTGTGCCTGTAATCCCAGTGCTGGGAAAGCAGAGACAGAGAGATGCTTGGGACTCTCTGGATGGTCAGTTTAGCCTAATTGGAGAGCTCTAGGCCAGTGAGAAACACTGTCTCAAAAAAAAAAAAAAAAAAAAGTGGATAGTTCCTGAGGAATGACATCTGAGGTTGACCTCTAGGTTCACACATGTTCACCTGTATGCTCATGTGCACATGAGCATGTGCTTGCACACACACACACACACACACACACACACACACACACACACACACGCAATGCCCTCCCTTTCTTACATCCTTTTGCCTCACTGGCTTATTTTACTGTTTTGGTTTCATCAAGTTTATTGAGATAAGCAACCATATTCTCTATCAGTACTTCCTTACCCTGAAATTCCTCACTCTAACATTCTTCTGGAATTCTGACTTCTATTGCCAACATTCTGCCAACACTAGTCCTGCTAAATATTATCAATAAACTTCCTTTTAATGTTTGTTTTTATTGTTTTCTTTCTATTTTTCTGTTAGGGAGAATAGATTTTTTTTTTTCATATACTATGCTCTGATTACAGTTTCATCTCTCCCAACTCCT
The DNA here is from genome assembly GCA_902168425.1 of Peromyscus attwateri. NCBI lineage: Eukaryota > Metazoa > Chordata > Mammalia > Rodentia > Cricetidae > Peromyscus > Peromyscus attwateri. The sequence goes on along the minus strand of CABHPP010114941.1, from coordinate 8,168 downwards.
CTGAGATCCTCCTTACCTGAATTCACACCTTTCCTGTCTCTGGTTAGAAAACAGATATTTAGAGAATAATAACAAAATCAAGTAAAATAAAATAAAAACCAGACAAACTGGGAAGGACAAAACAAAGAAACAGAAGAAAAAGATCCAAAGAAAAAGCACAGGAAACACATGGAGACACAGAGACACTCACAGGAATCCCCTAATACAAAACCGGAAGCTGTAGGATATGCAAAGGACCTATAAGGCTAAAAATACAAAACGTTATGACACAAGAAACTCCAGAGATACCACTGAGTTCATTTTGTGTTGTCCATCTACCGCTGGGCGTAGGGCCTGCTCTTACGAGTGGTTTGTATCTACATTGGAGAAAACTAGTTTTTCATTTGTGGTTATTAACTTGGAGGAAGCTGCTGGGTTGAGGATGGAGGCTCGTGTCCACTTCTCCTCTCAGCACTGGGACCCTATTTGGTACAGACCTGTCTAGGACCCGCGCATGCTGCCACAGTCTCTGGACTCGTGTGTTTGTCTGCCCTGCTGTGTTTAGAAGGCCTCGTTTCTCTGCTTCTCTGCTTCTTACATGTTTTCTGCCTCCTCTTCCACAGGGTTCCTTGAGCCCTGAGGGCTGGGATTTGATAGAGACAGCCCATTTAGGACTGAGTGGTCCAAGGTCTCTCTCTCTCTCTCTGCACATCATCTGGCTTGTGGTCTCTGTATTTGTTCTCATCTACTGCAAGAGAAAGCATGATGACTGAACAAGGCACTGGTCTGTGATTATAGCAGAATGTCATTAGGAATCATCTTATGGCTACCTTCTTTTATCAGAACATTGGTATTCCCCTCCCCCCCAGGTCCTTGGGCTATCTAGTCTCAGGGTCTTGGCCACTTGAGCAACGTCAGGGACAGGTTCCATCTAACAGAATGAGCCTTAAATCCAATCAGATATGGGTCAGTTAATCTCACAAGCCTTATGTCACTAATGTATCTTGCAGGCAGGTCTTCAATGTAGATTGAAGGGTTTGCAGCTGGGTTAGTGTTTACCTTTTTCTTAGTGTGCAGTTTCATGTTTACCAGTTTCCTAGTGTGCAAGGGTACCTTGCAATTCCATGAGCACTAGTCTGTAGGGGTGAAGGCTCTAGGTAGGCATCAGCTTGATTTCTCCATGACCAGAGTTGTGAAGGTGTTGTCTTGATGTTTACTTTTAAATGTCATTTATTTGTTCATTCCTGGTGTGTGTGTGTATGTGTGAGTGTGTGTGTATGTGGTGTGTCTATCATACTCCACATTATTTCCTTTGAGACAGGGTCTCTCACTCCACACAGCGCTCACGGCTTTTTGGCTAGACTGTTGGTCAGCAAGCTCAGGGATTCTCCTAGTGTGGCCCCATGGTGCTGGGGTTATAGGCACATGAATGGTGGCCACTTCCAGGTTTTATGTGAGTTCTGGGGCTTTGAACTCCTGTCCTTGTACTTGCATAGCATGCATTCTTTCCAATGAGCCACCTCCCCAGCGTGAATAACCAACACCCCCCCCCCCCACTACATGAGGGCTCCTTCCTGCCAGCATTATCTAACTTGTGCCTTAAGTAGCCTATGATACTGTCGACCATGAAAAATCGATTTGGCTTTGTGGCATCTATCTCTTCACCACAATTTTGCAGAGCCCTCTGTGGGTTCTTCTTCTACTAATATTTGTGTTGTAGAGTTCATGGACAGTTCAGTAGTTGGGCTGACTGTGGTGGCATATGCCTGTGATCCCCCGCTTAAAAGGCTGAGGCATTGGGCTACATAGCGAGCCCCTGGGTAAAACAGCAGTGAGGACAGAATGAAGTAAAACAAAAAGGAGATCAAAGTTCAGTAGTTGACTTCTCTCCACATAGACCTCCTACCAGCGTTCCAGAAAGGGCGTTTCCTACACGGAGTTTATGGCTTCCATCCCTTAGTCCGTTCTCTAGCGTCTACCCTTTTCTCAGGGAATGGTCCCATGAGTTCCCGGTGGTTGAAGACAGAATCCCAACACTCTCCTTGCCACCTTCCTGTACCACATCCTTATGTCCAATGACTGTATTACCTCTCGCATGTCTCCATTCCGTCTACTTCTGGTTATTATTTTTCCCACTCAGTTAATGTGACAACCTCCTAGTCTTGCTGACCCCATTTTTGTTGATTACCTTTCTGTTCTTCATACCGTAACAAATATTTCTAAATACCTTATCTGTCACTTGGCTCCTCGTTTACACAAACCCTTTGATGCAGAGTCATTCTCCCGACAAAGACCAAATCTCACAAAATCATCTTCAAGGATTTCCATGTGTCCTTTGTTTGCCAACCCTGACCCTCACCTCTCTCTCTGTCAACCTTATTGAACTATCTGAAGCATTTGTACATTCCGTCTCATTTCCCAGATTTCCTATGTATGGTCCCTCAACTGTCCTCTTCTCCACTTCCAGGTTAAATTACATACACAGCTGAGATCCCAGGTTAAAAATGGGCTCTTTCTTAAAGCGTCTCTTGACCTTTAGCTACTTCTGGAGCCAACAGAATGCCCAGAGAAAGTCCGGCTACAGTAGAGGGTGGTAAGAGAAGCACGTCTGTTTCTGTGACAGTGGCTTGTCCCTCAAGGGCAGGACCAGCGTGGTAGGCTGTACCATTTCCAGTAGCTCGCACAGTGCTGCTACAAAGAGTTACTGGAGAAATGCTTGTGAATCTAAGGCTTCAATGACGTGACTTGTCCTGGAAACAATAGGTCTTTGTTCTCATGATTGGTTTATTGCTAGGACTCTAGTCACTAAGCATTTGCTGTGGATCATGCTATTTCCTAAGGAGGAGGAATGTCTAAACTGACCTTACCTCTTTCATTTAAACAACATTTAAATAAAGTCAACTTCACAGATTTCCTTTCAGTTCAGGGTCAAAGCTGAGATCATCAGTCTAGGCTCTATGTAATTATCTAATACGCAGGATATCTGATAGTCAACCCCTGTGGGGAGTGAGATTCACAGGTTGCGAACGGCTGGTCTAGGAACTAGTGCATAGACACCACAGAGACTAACTATCAACTTTGAGCAATAGTGACCTCAGGGTGATGGATTTCCTGATTATATTTGATATTTATTGGCCACTGGCATCCAGTCATTCATTAAATTCTTGGAAATGTTGGTGGCAGAATAGTGTTCTTTAACAATGGAGCTGTTCAAGGACTGTCCTTGAACTTGTTGGGCGGCACCACTTGTTTCCTATCTCTAATAATTACATGAATGATAAACAAAGAAGCTGACATTTGGGTTGCTTTTAGGAATGCAATTAGTTATGTGTCTCGAGTCAACGGAGGTCATTGTCGGACACAGTGAAGTCATTCTTTGTGAGTTAGTGGAGTTCTCAATGGTTCCCCGGAGAAAGCATGTTTACATGCCTGGCATTGTGAGCCTATCTGATAGAGACTCTAAATAACAAGTGTCCTACATGCCTGACTGCTGCAGTCCCCATGTGGGTACTCTAACGCTCACTTGTCACACATAGATCCGTTAACAGAAAGAGCGAGTTTCCTGGGTCACGTCATTCCATTTCTGTCTTCATAGAGAGGAAATTGTACTATCGAATGCTGCCTTAAGCCACCATGCAGCCTGAAGAATGAATGTGACAATAAAGTCAGTTCATTGTCAGACTCCACACGGAAGGATGAACTGGAAGCCAAGTAAATGGAATTCATTGCCTGAGCCAAATCCAAGTATTCATTTTATTTTGTTTTATTTTACTATTATTTACTTGTTTATATTTTCTTCTAAAAAAAAAACCAAAAAACCTTCATTTGTTGGAATCAGTAAGACTAAGAGTTAGATCATAAAACTTATTTTTTCCCTACAAATGTTTGAATTAGAACAAAACCCGCTGAATCCAGTACTCCTTAAATAGAACCTGAACGGAAGAGATGTTTCTTGTGAAACCCTAGCTATAACTGAAGACACAAAGACTCTTGAGACACTTAAGTTCCTCCAAGCTCAGAGGCTCAGGCAATTTACGAATTTGATTTAAGGACAAAGGAGTAATGTCAAACATCCCTTCACAGAAAATTGGGTTTGCTAGAGTCCCCCATTAGAACGTATTGAAAACAGGACCCAGTTTTGACAGAATCAGCCCATTATCTTTCTAAGCTCTCTGTGAGTTGTGTGTGAGGCTGAGAGGATAGAAAACTTACTAATCGAGAGATTGCAAAGGAGTAAGTCCGGCAGCGGAGGCCTCTCCCCTTAAGCTCCATGAAGGAGGCTCTGCTGTGGGATGTTCTGTACGGCAAATGTGTTGCTCTGATTGGTCAATAAATAAAACACTGATTGGCCAGTGGCTAGGCAGGAAGTATAGGCGGGACTAACAGAGAGGAGAAAAGAACAGGAAGGTGGAAGGAGACACAGCCAGCCGCCGCCAGAACAAGCAGCATGTAAAGATGCCGGTAAGCCACGAGCCACGTGGCAAGGTATAGATTTATAGAAATGGATTAATTTAAGATATAAGGACAGTTAGCAAGAAGCCTGCCACGGCCATACAGTTTGTAAGCAATATAAGTCTCTGTGTTTACTTGGTTGGGTCTGAGCGGCTGTGGGACTGGCGGGTGAGAGAGATTTGTCCTGACTGTGGGCCAGGCAGGAAAACTCAAGCTACAAGGCCCTCCACCTTATGCATCAGGAGGATGCTTCCTCCAACCTCCAGTCACTGAGAGAAAGATTTCAAAGTTAGACCATTCATGAGTAAATAAAGTGTCAGTGGGAACTAGTGGCATCTTTGAAATTGATCTTACCCAAGAGAAAGGGCTCGACAGAAGGGTGAGTTTGAGATGGAAGGCTGGTTGGAGACATAGGCCACCATCAAGAGGCATCATTCCCAGCAAGGGAGGTAGAGTGTGGTGATTTTTAACAAGCCTCACCACAGAAAGAGGCTGCTATTTTGGGTCCTGTGTTCCTCATTGTTCTCCCCAGATGCTCCTGAGAAGGCTGAAACATTTACAAATTATAAAGGAAGCTGATTCAAGAGAAAAGTAGCCACAGACACTCATGCCTCCCCTGGATGTTTTCAAGCACCTGAGCTAGGGCTTTGGGTGCATAAAGTTCAGAGCTCAGAATCTTGGCTGCTTTGAACTCTGTGTTTGTTGCTAGAAATAGAACCCAAGGCCTTGCACATGCTCTGTAAGGACCCTGACACTGAGCCAAAGCCTCAGTCCCAGACAGTCCCCAACTTTTCCTGTGACAGAATGTTTGGGGACCTAAAAAGGCAATGGAATCTGCTTGAGATTTTATCTGAATCTTGAAAAAATGGTCTATAGAGTGAGCTTATTATAGAGTGAGGGCAACATTAAAATAGCTTTTGTGCTGGATAGTTTTACATCAACTTGACACAAGCTAAAGTCATCCTAGAGGAGGGAGTCTCAATTAAGAAAATGCCTCCATAAGGTCAGGCTGTAGGCAACCCTGTAGGGCATTTTCTTAACTAGTGACTGATGGGCGAGGACACAACCCATTCGTTCATTATAGATGGTGCCATCCCTGGGCTGGAGGTCCTGGGCTCTATAAGAAGGAAGGTTGAGCAAGCCATGGGGAGCAAGCCAGTAAGCAGCACCCCTCCATGACCTCTGCATCAGCTCCTGCCTCCAGGTTCCTGCCCTGCTTGAGTTCCTGCCCTGACTTGGATGATGAACAGTGATAAGGAAGTGTAAGCCAAATAAACCCTTCCCAAGTTTCTCTTGGTCATAGTGTTTCATCACAGAAATAGTAACCCTAAGACAGCTTTCATGTTCACATTCTGCTGAGCTAACTTCTTTAAAAAAAAAAAAAAAAAAGGAAGGAAGGGGCCGGGCGGTGGTGGCGCACGCCTTTAATCTCAGCACTCGGGAGGCAGAGGCAGGTGGATCTCTGTGAGTTCGAGGCTACAGAGTGAGTTCCAGGAAGCAAGGAAGGAGAGAAAAATGCGTCATGTAAACCTCTAGGAATGCTTATTTGTTTGTTTGTTTGTTTAAAAGCGCAGCCTGATTCTTTCTGGACTTCTTTTATGTAGCTATGCCATGGGTATACAGATATATTGTATCTAGATACATAATTAGGGACTTTCACAGTTGCTAGGATATTTTAAAATGTTCTTGTTGGCTACGCTGTGGCGCTGCTCCTCGTGG
>CABHPP010114939.1:0-10852 GCA_902168425.1 Peromyscus attwateri | reverse complement strand
CCCGGAACTCGCTCTGCAGACCAGGCTGGCCTCGAACTCATAGAGATCTGCCTGACTCTGCCTCATGAGTGCTGGGATTAAAAGCATGCGCCACCACCTCCCAGTTTTTTTTTTTAATGGTCCTGGGTTGAACTCCGGTCCTCATGCTTGACTAGCAAGCGTTTTACTGATTAAGCTGTCTCCCCAGATCCCTCTTACCTTACCCCCTCCACACACATCTGGGTGGGAGGGAGTGGCTCAGACATGACTTCTGTCTCCTTGTTCTTATCCACCCCTCCCCACCCGCCACACACACACACACACACACACACACACACACACACACACCCTCCTTTGGGTGCCTTAGCCTGGTATGACCATCTTTTCTCGTCCAGTAGTTCCCTGGTTTTCCCATGGAGGCCTAGGGTGGGTTTTGTTTGTTTGTTTATTTTTTCAAGATAGGGTTTCCTGGGTAGCCCTGGCTGTCCTGGAACTTGCTCTATAGACCAGGCTGGCCTCAAACTCAGAGAGATCCACCTGCCTCTGCCTCCCCAGTGCTGGGACTAAAGGTGTGTGCCATGACCGGCTAGGGTAGGGTGTTTAGGCCATGCATTTCCTCCACAGTAGTGTGGGTCTCTTGCTACAATATCCTTCCTCAGGACTCTTGTGGTGATGGGACTAGCACAGCCCCGTGGTGCTGAGGAGGGAAACAGTGGTCCGGTGGCGCCGAGGAGGGAAACAGTGGTCCAGTGGTACCGAGGAGGGAAACAGTGGTCCAGTGGTGCTGAGGAGAGAAACAGTGGTCCAGTGGTACCGAGGAGGGAAACAGTGGTTCAGTGGTACTGAGGAGAGAAACAGTGGTCCAGTGGTACCGAGGAGGGAAACAGTGGTCCAGTGGTACCGAGGAGGGAAACAGTGGTCCAGGGGTGCTGAGGAGAGAAACAGTGGTCCATTGGTACTGAGGAGGGAAACAGTGGTCCGGTGGTGCGGAGGAGGGAAACAGTGGTTCAGTGGCGCCGAGGAGGGAAATGGAGGTTCAGCTGCCTTTGCCATACTGGCCTTTTCCCCATATCCTCCTCTCCAGAGGTCACTAGTTTCAAAGGTCTCAGCCCTGAGCTGTGTTTGCTCATCTGTGCGTTTCTCCCCTTCAGCAGCAAGAAGGATTTGTCCCCGAAGGCTGCAGAAGGCAGCGAGCGGCAGGAGCTCTGAGAGAGCGATTACCTTGAAGAGCCTTCACTGGCAAACATTCCTTCTCTCCCAAGTTGGAAGGGCCTCACCTTGTGCCAATTAGTCCAGAGGGCACTTGAGTCTTAGCCAACCGAAATGCTCCAACCCTTAAAGGGGAAGGGAGCCAGGAATAAAGGTACTTCCTGGGGGCCACAGCAACAGGCTGGTGGCTTTTGTGGCTTTTAAAGAAAGAACACAAGGTGACACAGAGCCATGAACCCGGTAGAACAAAATGGGATATAATGCTGCATGGGCTTGAGGAAGTGCCACCTGATTACAGGGGCATTCATGACTTCTCCTCCCCTGAAAGAGTTTGGATTTCATTGCCATATTCTCCGAGCATCGCCCTAGCAGGGACAGGAATTAGAACACCAGACGTTTCCTTAGCCTCCACACAAGTGAATGTGGTGACCACCCAAGGGTTCTTACTTATGACAATAGCAGAATGGCCGGAGACACTGGCATGCTTCTTTCTCGTCATGCCGGCTCTGGGAAGAATTGTGCAATCCCTCCCCCCATGGTTGTGTGTTTGTATGTGTAGGTGTGGTTGCACCTGCACCTGTGTGCATGTGGAGATGACAGGTTGACCTTGGGTGTGATCCTTGATTGTGTTCCCTCTCACTTAAGAATTTTTTTCTGATTAACTTAATCGAGAGGGAAGCGTGTGTGTGCCACCACATGCACATGAAGGACACTGGACAACAGGCAGGAGTCAGTTCTCTGTTTCCACCACGCAGGTTCTGGGGATTGAACTTGGGTCGTCAGTCTTGGTGGCAGATGCCTTTACCCACCGAGCCATGTCACTGACTCTTTACCAACCTCATTTTTTTGTGAGCAGGGTCTTTCACTGGACATAGAGGTCACAGATTCAGCTAGAGTGGCCCCAGGAATCTTCCTGTCTCTACCACCCTAGTAATGGAATTACAGGCACATACTGCCCACTTTATTTTTATCATTATCATCATCATTGTGTGTGTGTGTGCGTGTGTGTGGGCACATGTACACAGTGCACATGTGGAGGTTACAGGACAATCCTGTGGTACCATTGCCTGCATGGCTTGGTACTGGTAACACACAGGCATATAGCACATACAGAAAGGCTGGAATCAGGTGGGCCCTGCTTCCTCTGTTGGAGCGGCACCAACTTGGTCACAATGCGAAACCTCAGTACATTTATTATGTACAGCCAGAGGAGGTGCTAGCTCTTCTCGGTAGGAGTCTCATTGGGGAGCAGTCTCCTGTCGGCGGTCATCTGGGAGGAGGAAGCTGCAGGTTGATAGTTTTTGCACACATCGCTAACACTCAGGCAAGAAGAAAGCCTTCTTGTCCCTCTGAGCCTCACCTCAAGAACGCTCTGCCACTCCACGGGTCTGAGGCACTGAGGCCCCTGACGTGCCTGTGCCTCTGTCAGCGACACACATTCACTGGGGATTTCAACCGCTCCTTCCACATTCAGTTCAAGGCTTCCTCAGCATCTCACACTGGAGTCAGTTTTCTCCTCCCACCTTTATGTGGGTCCCAGTAATTGAACCCACGCTGTTAGGCGTATGTGGCAAGGGCTTTTACCACGGAGCCCTCTTGCTGGCCCATTGTCCACCTTTTTCTGTGGTTTCTGGGGATCCAAGCTTTGCTCCTGATGCCTTCAAGACCAGCCTGGGATGCATGAGACACGGTTTTAAAAATAAAACCAAATGCCAGGCGTGGCGGCCCATGTCTTTAGTCTCTGCACTCAGGAGGCAGAGGCAGGCAGATCTCTGTGAGTTCAAGGCCAGTCTGGTCTACAAAGTGAGTTCCAGGACAGTTAGAGCTATACAGAGAAATCCTGTCTCAAAAAACCAAACCAAAGCCGGGCAGTGGTGGCGCACGCCTTTAATCCCAATACTCGAGGGGGCAGAGGCAGGCGGATCTCTGTGAGTTCGAGGCCAGCCTGGTCTACAGATTGAGTTCCAGGACAGGCTCCAATGTTACACAGAGAAACCTTGTCTTGAAAAAACAAAAACAAAACAAAAACAAAAACAAAAAATCAACCAGGCCGTGGTGGCACACACCTTTGATCCCAGCCCTTGGGAGGCAGAGGCAGGAAGATCTCTGTGAGTTCAAGGCCAGCCTGGTCCACAGAACTAGTTCCAGGACATACATTTATTGTTTTCAAATTTGATGTCAATATATCAGATGCCAATAAGAAGGGAAATGTGGACTGAGGAATGCACTTCAGAGATGAGAGTGTTTGCCACTCATGTGTGATGCCTTAGCACCCCCAAAAGAAGAGGCAGAAGTCCCTATATCTAATCAAGTTGTTGCTTAAAACATATCAAATATTCAGATTCCAATTATAAGGGATTTGGGATATGTTAAAATAATTAAATTTAAATAAATATATAATCAGGATTGAAACAGAGAAGTGTAACTGTGTGTGTGTGTGTGTGTGTGTGTGTGTGTGTGTGTGTGTGTGTTCATGTGACCACTACAGGACTTGACCTAGGCAGAATGGAAGATGGCCAGTCAATGTTGATAAGGCCACTGTCTCAGACCCAGTCTTGGAGACTGTAGTATGCAGAGTAAGCAATCAGGAAAGAACAATGGCTAAAAAGAGGTAAACGCAAGGAAAATGTGAATCTAAGCATAAAGTAGAATCCATAAGTTCTGTGCATGGAAAGAAGCCACAGACTATGTCAACACACACACACACACACACACACACACACACATCATATCACATCACATCACATCACCTTTATGCACATACTTTGTTGACCTTACTCAGACAATATGGCCCAAAGGCTTTCCCGCATTCTTCCTCCCTACCTGTATTGTATAATAGTAGCCCAATTTACCCGTGATGGTCAGGACAGTCAGATCAGCCACCTCAGCTAGAACTTTGCCTGCTGGTGCAAAGTCCAAAGAGGCCAGATGGCAGCTTCAAGTACCGGTTCAACGGTGCAAACCTTTCTCCCACTGTAACCAAGACTTCCAGGCCAGTACAGACAGCTCCAGCTGCAGAGATGGGAAGTGAGTAGCTCACTACTAAACAGGGCTCATAAGGAGGGAAGACATTTTTGTTTTGATCATTGATGGCTAGCCTCCTGTATCCTGGCTGCGAGAGAACCACGGATGCTCACGCGGAAGAGCACATATAGCATACTGGAGAACAACACCCTAGCTCTGCCAACTATCCCCACCTAGCTGGTGCTGGGACCAAATGTTCAAAGACCCATTCAACCATCTGCCAAGGCAGTCCCTTCTGGATGATAAAGAACGTGGTGAGAATGAGTTCCATGTGAATAACCTGGTGGTTAATCTTGATTGACAGGATTAAGAGTCACCATGGAAACACACTCTGGGTATGGTATGAGGGTATTTCCAGAGAGGAGGTAAGACACACTCTAAATGTGAATGCCACCTTCTATAGGTTGAGGTCCTGGGACTGAATAAAAAGAAGTAAGCCAGCTGGGCGGTGGTGGCGCATGCCTTTAATCCCATCACTCCAGAGGCAGAGCCAGGGGGATCTCTGTGAGTTCGAGGCCACCCTGGTATACAGAGCGAGATCCAGGACAGGCACCAAAACTCCACAGAGAAACCCTGTCTCAAAAAACAAAACAACAACAAATGGCCCCCAAAAGAAGTGGCACTATTAGGAGGTGTGGCCTTGTTGGAGGAAGTGTGTCACTGTGGGAGTCTTTGAGGTCTCTTTTGCTCAAGCTGCCCTCCACGTGACAGTCACTTGACTTCCTGTTGCCTGCAAGATGTAGCACTCTCAGCTCCAGTACCACATCTGCCTGCACACCTCCATGCTCCCCATCATGATGATAACGGACTGAACCTCTGAAACTGTAAGTGAGCCACTCCAATGAAACGTTTTCTTTATAAGAGTTGCCGAGGTCATGGTGTCTCTTCACACAATGAAAAACCTCACTTAAGACAGACTGTACCCTTAAGTTGTCAGCCAAAGCAGACAATTCCTTCCTTCAGTGGCTTTTGTTGGGCATTTTATCACAGCAAAAGAAAACAACTAATACTGCTAGAATACACTACTGCATTTCTTCTGCTGTGCATGGCAGGGCTGTGGACGAGCATTCACTAAGTTCACAGATGGTAGTTCTGGCAGAAGTGGTGTGAGCAGGGAAGGCAAATGTACATCCAGAGCAAGTGTTAACTCCAGAAAGAATGAGGCACTGCCCCTTCCATAATGAAAGTGGTCCAAGGTAATCAACTTCACACTAGGTAGCTGGCCGAACCCCAGGCAATGGTGGAATATGAGAGAGATTTCTGCTGGCAGATGAGGTCCCCAGCAGTGGCTGCAGCCAGGTCAGCCTTGCTGAGTGGCAAGTCGGTGAATAACCTCCACTGTGGACACAGCCACTTAGTTCATGAGCCATCCGCCTGCGGGAGCGCCTGCAGGAGACTGTCTACTGTACACAGCACGGGTGTACACAGAGCAGAAGTCATCCTACACACTACACATTATTACACTCTTCCTTTATGCTTGGGTGGGAGTTCACATTGGAGCCCAGGACATTCACACTCATGCTAGCTTCCTACATTTCCCTCAGCTTTTGTCATTAGTGTGGCTAGCCAGTCAAAGGAGGATTTGATAACGGTCCATTTTTCTATCCATCGCCTTTCCAGTGAGGTGAAGCTGGTGCATGGTTCCAGGTTCTGCCCCTGCCCCTCCAGGAGAATGGCCATCTTTCAGGGCTGCCAGAGTGAGGCTAGGGTTGTGCATCTTCAGGTGATGGATGCCTGCCCAGAGTCAGGAATGTGTAAACCAAGCCTGAGAGTTACCTTCTCCAGTCAACGGATCTCAGGGAATTCCCTACAAAGGCATGCTTTGGAATAGGAGCCAATGTAATAGACAGTGTCCTGTCTTTTTTTTTTTTTTTTTTTTCTGGAGCTGAGGACCGAATCCAGGGCCTTGCACTTGCTAGGCAAGCGCTCTACCACTGAGGTAAATCCCCAACCCCCAGTGTCCTGTCTTACGCGGTAACAAAATACCACATATTGGGGAGTTTATAAACGAGTTTCTTCTTGTATTCACTGTTGCAGAATATTTGTTTACACTGTGAAGAAGGTGCCTTCTGATTGGTTTAATAAAGAGTTGAATGGCCAATAGCTAGGCAGGAAGAAGTTAGGCGGGACTTCCAGGGACAGAGAGTCCTCAGGGAAGAAGAAAGGTGAGGTCACCAGCCAGACACAGAGGAAGCAGGATGGGCAGCAGAGAGTAAAAGTAACCAAGCCATGTAAAAGAACATAGATTAAAAGATATGGGTTACAGCACTCAGGAGGCAGAGGCAGGCGGATCTCTGTGAGTTCGAGGCCAGCCTGGGCTACAAAGTGAGTTCCAGGAAAGGCGCAAAACTACACAGAGAAACCCTGTCTCGAAAAACAAAAAAACAAACAAACAAAAAAAAAAGATATGGGTTAATTTAAGGTATAAGAACTAGTTAAGAACAAGCCTAAGCTAAGACTGAGCTTTCATAATTAATAAGTCTCCATGTCATTATTTGTGAGCTGGCGGCCAAAAGAAAAATCTGTCTACAATTCACAACAAAGACACTCCTGATAACCAAGCCATGAGTGGCACTGATATATTCATGTTGGAAGCGTTCTCATGCCCCACCTCTAAAGGCCCTACCTCCCAAGACCTTCAGAGGGATCACTCATGTGTATGTGCGGATGTGCCACATGTGTGCAGGTACCCGAAGAGGCCAGAGGTGGTGGATCCCCTGGAGTTACCGGCAGTATCCTGACATAGATGCTGGGAACTGAACTCTGGTCCTGCTGGGAGAGTAACACATGCTCTTTACTGCTGCACCATCTCTCCAGCCTAAGGAGATTTTTAATGTAGACTTAAGCACAGGAGAGGCCCTCAGGGAAAGGGTGAGACCCAGCAAGGGCCTAAGTGAGGGATGCTCAGGAGTTGCTTCTCTCCTTTAGCAACAAATAGAAAGGGAAGGCAGCAGGAGAAAGGGCATGATGCACAGGCTGGATCCAGCACAGGCTTCTAATGGCCTCTCCAAGGGGCACAAGAGACTTGAGAACAGTGAGCCCGGGGACAGGAGTCTCTGGCCACAGGACTCTGATAATGTTGCTGGAATCTGTGAGGAAGCCCTCATGTTCTCCAGGCAGAGCTGAGGTTTGCTGTCCAAGACTGTCTTGGAAGCTACCTGATCACTTATTCAGAACTCAGCTTGTGGTTTAAACATTAAATCCTGAGCTTATCATCTTAACTTTAAAGGCATGTGGAAATCTTTTGACTAAACACTTACTCCTCCACAAGTTTTCCAGAAGGAAATGAAGTGTGCATACAACTATTCGCTATTCGGGTGATTCACCAGAGTGCCGTCGACAAAACTAGAAACACTCGAGGGAAACGATTAGGAAGGAACGATCACAAATAGAATTTTCAGGACTCATTAAAAATATCACAGCACATTTATTGACAGAAGAAGAAGTGCAGGTCATGTTGACATGTGAACAAAATAGAAGGCAAAATAGCATACTGTACGGACTCCATTTTTGTAAAAATATATAGGTATATGTAGCAAATAAAAGACCTATAGGCATAGACATTGAGTTGGCAGCTCAGTGGGTGTTTATTATTTTCTTTGTGTCTCTCCCATCTGGTGCAGGCTGGCTTTGAACTTGCAATATAGCTGAGGGTGATCTTGAACTTCTGATCTTCTTGCTTCTACCTCTCAAGTGCTGGAATTTACGTGTGTTACCGTTTGCTTGTGTAATGAGAGGCCAATCCATTACAATCCTTCATTTTGATTAAATGAGTCTGGTTTTGTAATCCTCTTTACAAAGTAGAACTGATTTCTAAGCTGACATAGAAGCCACAGTCTTCCAATGCACAGGAGCTGGCAGGAGCCCCCATAGTCACGTCCCATATGAGAGTCAGGGAAGAGCCTGTGACATTAGCACCCACATCCTAGGCTCTGCTCCAGGGTCTCTAGGCCCAGCCAGCTCCTCAGCTCAGCTCAGCTCAGGCATTCTACTCCTGGTGAGTCACCAGCCTCATCATCTTCAGAGCCATGTCCCCTTGGTCAGCAGGAACCTAGAACCAAAAAGCATCTAAATTAGTGTTCCTGACGTAACTACTGGGTCAAGGACAAGCGTGAATGACATCCTCCTTTCTAGGAGAGATCTAGAAAGATTTATGATAGCTGCCTGTAAAGGGCCTCCTTGCTGGACCAAAGTTCTTCTGGGCTCCCAGTGTGTTGGGCCTGAAGAAGTTGGCATCTAGGAGAGCCTGCTATTCCACTTGAGGATGATCTGCTGACTTCTCCCTCCCCTCTTTCCATGTCCCCTCCCCCCCTCCTCCCTGCTCCTTGCTTCCTTCCTCTCTCTCTTTTTAGCAGGGCATGACATCAAACCTAGGGCCTCACACATGCTAGGCAAGTGTTTTACCACAGAGTCGCATACCCCTAGCCCTTGGTGACTTCCTTATGGGGGCTGTGTTTATGGTCCTGGGACTCAGCCTATTTAAGAAAGAAGGAAGACAATGCAGAAGGAAGGGCTGAGGATGTAGCTCAGCTGCTAGAGTCATTGCCTGGCATGCATAAAGTTCCGCGTTCCATCCCCAGTAACACGGAAAACAGGCTGAGAGCGGGCATGCCTGTGAGACCGGCACTTGAGAGTGGCGGCAGGAGGATCATGAATTCAAAACCAGACTTAGCAATGTAGAAAGACAGAAGGCAGCTTAGGCTAAATGATCAGATCCTGCCTCAAAAAAGAAAAGCAAAACAAAAAAACATCAGTATGTTAAAAAAAAAATTGGGGGTGGCTAGAGAGATGGCTCAGCAGTTAAGAGCACTGGCTGCTCTTCCAGAGAGGACCTGGGTCCAAGTCCCAGCAAGCACATGGTGGCTCAAAACTGTCTGTAGCTCCAGTTCTAGGGGATCTGACACCCTCACGAAGACACACATGCAGGCAAAACACAAAAGCACAGAAAATAAAAATAAATAAGTCAAAATCTTTTTTTTAAATTTAAAAAGCCAGATGTGGTGGTGTGCACCCAGCACTCCTGCGGCCAGACGAAAGGCAGAGATGGAGAATCACCCAGAAATTCGTGGGCTGGAACAGCAGACACAGAGAGACCCTGCCTCAACAAGGTGGAAGGAGAGAGCCAACTGAAGGACATTCTCTCATGTCCATATACACTTCAAGGCATGTGTACATACACACACACACACACACACACACACACACACACACACACACACACAAAATAATTACAGAGAAAGAAGGAGACGTTAAGCATTTGAAAGTGTTCCTTTTGGAGGAGGAAGGTCCTTGTCCAGGCTGGGGATGGAGTAGAGAGGAAGAGGAGACACAGTCTAACTGAAGAGCTAAAAACCAACAGTAATAAGCCATTGCTCGGCATGGGTCCTAAGCCTTCCACTGTTTCTTGGATCTCAGATTTTTTGATAAATTTTTAAAAAATCTTCTATATATGGAAGTTTTGAAGAACTCTGACACTTTGGAAAAGAAACTGGTATAAGTCTGGAAACTACACCTCTATGTATATATTTTTAGCAATAAAACATAAGCTGAGAATGCACTGAGAAAATATATAAATAAAAAATCTTTCATACACCATTAAAAGAGGGAAGGTTGAAGGCCTTGGTTTCTCTCCTTTATTGGAAAAGGCTGAGCCGTGGTCTCCAGGAGTGCTGGTTTGAATAGGAACGCCCCCATAGACTCATGTGTTTGAATGCTTGGTCCATAGGGAGTGGCACTATTGGAAGGTGTGGCCTTGTTGGAGTGGGTGTGGCTTTGTTGGGGGAATTGTGTCACTGTGGGGGCAGGCTTTGAGGTCTTAGAAGCTCGGGCTCAGTTCACTTCCTGCTGCCTGCAGATTGAGATGTACAACTCTCAGCTCCATCTCCAGCACCATGTCTGCCTGCATGCCGACATATTTTCCATCATGATGACAATGGATTGAACCTCTGAACTGTAAGCCAGGCCCAATTAAATGTTTTCCTTTATAAGAGTTGCTGTGGTCATGGTACCTCTTGACAGCAACAGAAACCCTGTTGAGACACTGGATCTGATATCCCCACCCTCTGATCCTGTCCGAGCTACTGTCCTGGACTCTCCTAACCAGGGCTTCCTAAAATGACACCTGACCAACTGAAGGGAATGTCTTAATGACAGTTTCCAAGGACTACTTTAGCTTGAACATGCTGTACTGTTCTGTAAGTGACAAACCAAGGAGACAGGGGTCTGAAATCCATGATGGAGCAGGAGGGCCCACACAGGAGCAGTGTGTCACTTTAAGATTCTCTAACAGCTTTGCCCAGGTCAGCAGTGAAGGTACCCACATACACAGATCTGCAAATAAAGCTACCTTAACCCTGGCCCCCACTGCTTCATGTGTCTGTCCGTCCTTCAAAGGGTGGGGTGCTCCTCCCCTTTCTGAGATGTTCCTGAATCCCAGACTGGCCTTAAATTCACTCTGTAGCTTCGTATTCTCTACCACATTGGTCTCAACCTTCCTAACAGTGGGACCCTTTATGTTCCTCATGTTGTGGTGACCCCAACCTAAAATGATTATTTTTGGTTTTCGAGACAGGGTTTCTCTGTGGCTTTGCGCCTTTCCTGGAACTCACTCTGTGGCCCAGGCTGGCCTCAAACTCACAGA
>CABHPP010114938.1:0-44304 GCA_902168425.1 Peromyscus attwateri | reverse complement strand
AAAGGCAAAGTAATAACAAGGAAAGACGACCCAACGCCCAAGGAATGTGCTGAGTTTTATGACTCAGGCTGTCCTGGCAAAGAACTAGGGGTGACATGGAGAGGTGGGTGGCACCAAGCGAAGACCGTACATGGCAGCCCTGGCCTCCCCAGATTGATGGTCAAGGCAGCCTGTGACTCACTCCGTAAAACCGGAGACTCTTGTTCATTGTGGAACAAGGCTTCCCAGGCTAGAGCCAAAGGATCGTCAACTCTTCCCTGAGGGGCCAGATCCACATGATGGGGCCAGGGTTACCCTGAGGTTTGGAGAACACACCCTAGACAAAATGCCACCCTTTCCCCCAGGAAAGAGGCAGGCTTAGCGACTGAGCCAAGGGCACTGGTGCCTTTAGGAGATGAATAACCTGTAGTCTTTAAAGAGATAAGAAAATTAGCATGCCTTGTGGTGGGGACAATGGCTTGGGAGACCTAGGTCTCAGGATTGCTGGAGTGTCTTGGGTGGAGGAGGGGCTAAAAGTGCTCCTGGGAGCAGAGAGTGGAAAAGCTTGTGGATGATGAAGGGGGTTCTGGGTGCCATTCCTAACTAGCCAGGAAAAACTACCTCAAGGGGTGGGCTGCGCATAAACACTCAGGGAGACACCCAGGCAGACATGCACACATTCTGAGAATTCTTTTCAAATGAGGCTAGTAATGGAGTGAGGTGTACTTTTTTTTTTTTTTTTGCTGTTACTAAGAAACAGGCTGAGAGTGCAAGGAGAAGGTCTCTCCCAGCAGGGTGCGGGGAGGGGCCTGAAATTGAGTGACAAGGGTCTGCCAGGCTCTCTGCCTGAGTAGAACCAACTGGACGGTTTTCCTTCTGGTGTCCCTCACTCCTGAGAAGGCTGTCAGGTTTGAAGAGAACACTGACTGTCGGAAATGAGATTTCCACATGGAGAAGCCTGTGGAACGATGGAGGCTTATTTTCCCTTTTCCTCTTTTCCATTCTATGAAATACCCAGCACCAAACTATGCTGACTATTCCATAATTTCGGGGAAATCTCTGCTTAACTTTGTCATCAAAGGCTACTTACCTGGAAAAATACAGTCTAAGAACTGTGACTTCATAAATATTTATAGTGTGAACAGGCGACACTCCAATTTTGTTGGAGAATGGGCCCATTCAGTTTTATTTATGATGTGACACTTGGGTGAGTGACATCCGTCATGTGGATCGGCCCTGCACTCCGTCCCTCTGAAGCATATTTATGGAGTGACTGTGCCTGTGAATGTTTGCTAAATTTAGGTCTTCTCTCTACTTAGCCTTCCTAAGCCCCCAAACAAGCAAAAAGCCAAGGGACTGGTACAGGGGAGACCTGATCCCTAACAACAAGGCACGGGCTCTTGAACGTGTACTGTGGGGACAACCGAAAAATCGAGAGAGATAATTAAAATGGGGAAGTTAGTTGCTAGTAAGTAGTCTCCATTGAGGTGGTTTGTTGGGCCTGCATCTCACAGACAAGGGCTCTCAGCGGGGCCCACGAGGCACTGGCAGGTGAGAAGCAAGCACACGGATGCCTATGGGATTCTCTCCTTTTGAGAGCGTCCTCTGCTCCACAACAACCAGGCAGGCCTACACTCTGCGTCCCATGGCTCTGAGGGCAGGATGGTGGGGCTCTGCCCCCTTGAGTTAAAGTCTCTAGTATAATGAGAGGCTTAACCTCTTGGCCACCCCTGGCCCTGGGTTGGAGCTAGCAGCTGTCCACCATCCGACGTGGAGGAATGGACCCCCTAGTCTACAGCTCCAAATGCTCTGGCCTGAGCACTTCCTGCTAGACACAGGCTTACTTTAGGGACAGTATCTGCCTCCCGCCGGCTTGGTCATCTATTGTTTATCCTGGGTAGGGCAAGGTCTTGGCACAGGGGGCATGAAGTCTTGCCAGCGGTTTATTTTTAGAGACAGGAAAATGTCCGCTTTCTGGCAGCTGTTCTTTTTCTGGCACGCACGAGGGATGGTGTAAAAAAGTTCAAGTGAGAGATTCCAAGCCTTAAATTCATGGCATGACACAGGCAATCACACTGTGAGTTTCTCAACAGAAACCTTGTGCAGCCTAAGACTGCTCACAGACAGCCTCCTGGGCAGAGCAGAGGCCCAGCTGCTCC
Organism: Peromyscus attwateri; assembly: GCA_902168425.1. NCBI lineage: Eukaryota > Metazoa > Chordata > Mammalia > Rodentia > Cricetidae > Peromyscus > Peromyscus attwateri. The sequence goes on along the minus strand of CABHPP010114938.1, from coordinate 42,166 downwards.
ACCTGGGGGTGAAGGGCCTCGAGGCCACAAGCCAGTCTGGACACCCCCACGGTCTCTTTTGAGCATATTAGATGGCCTGAAATATTAGTTTTTGATTCTCATTTTCACCCTTGCCAGTCAGTCCAGAGCCTAGTCCAAGATGTTGGGAGAGAAAAGGAGGCGTCTCCAGCCAGCTTTCCCAGACCCGCTGACACAGTCACGATGGCTGTTGGCAGCCAATTTCCACCAAGGAGCACATGGCAGAATCAGGGCCTGCATTTCTAGGTCTTAAGGGGAGTAACAGTTTTCCAAATATGGTTCCCCTTTAAACACACTTTTTGTGGGCTTTGTATCCCAGCTACCAACAATCTATCTGAAAGCATTTTATAAGTAGTAATGACATATTGTACAAAGCCAAAATGGAAAGAAAGAAAAGCAGAAAATTAGATTGCGTTTTCTAGCCTTCTTTTCTCCCCTGCCCTTGGGAAAAGATTGTTTTCTAATTATAAAAATAAAATAAATGTATGATCCTTTCCTGCTCTTATAGCCCACAACTACTTTCAAGTTCATTTTTCTTCTTACGAGTAGATTCTCTTTTATCCTCAGTCTTTTTCCTCTGGAGAAGTGGAGAGATGATAATCATCTCTGGGGCTTGTGTGGGAACTCCCTCTTCCCGTGTGTGTGTGTGTGTGTGTGTGTGTGTGTGTGTGTGTGTGTGTGTGAGAGAGAGAGAGAGAGAGAGAGAGAGAGAGAGAGAGAGAGAGAGAGAGAGAGGACAGAGAGGTGGGAGAAGTTTGGCTCCTTATACAGCTGGAAGTTTGAATTTATTTTTCCCGAGTATTTCTACACCATGTCTGGTTGGTTTCTGGAAACTGCTGTGGTTAATTTAAGTCTCTTGCTGATTATGATCTCACCCCTTTGTAAGGAATCTCTCCAAATCCTGAATCCTGCTGCACCTTGAAGGATTGTCATTGTCCCTCTCGGTCCCTTGGTGTTCTGGAGTGTCATAGAATTATGTGGACCTGTTGATTTGGGCAGTTTATTTCCCTTGGGACTAGCTGAGAGCTTGGGCTTGTATGGATGTCAGATGAGTATGGATGTGAGACTAGAAAGTTACTTGATCTGTGTAGGAAGTACTGAGGAGAGCAGAGGGGCTGTGGACTTGGGCATAGGGAAGAACTTTAGGTAGTTGTAGAGAAAATAAGTCTAGGGAAGGATTTTTGTTAGTTTAATAAGTAAAAAATGGCTAAAGAAGATTCTTAATTTTTATGTGTGTGTGAATGTCTACATGTTTGTGCACAGTGTGCATAAGAGGTCAGAAGAAGGTCTCAAAGCCCTTGGAGCTGGAGTTATGAGCACTCGGGAGCCACCCCGTGTGGGTGCTGGGAACGGAACTCCATCTGTAAGAGCATCAAGTGCTCTTAACCTCGGAGCCGTCTCCAGCCCTCCCAAAGAAGATTTTGTTTTTAAGCTTTGTTTTTCTTTTTTCTTTTTTTGATTTATTTCGAGACAGGGTTTCTCTGTGTAGTTTTGGTGCCTGTCCTGGATCTTGCTCTGTACACCAGGCTGGCCTTGAACTCTGCCTCCCCAGTACTGGTATTAAAGGCGTGCACCACCACTGCCCGGCCTTGTTTTTAAACTTTGAATGTGCATGAAAAATTTCCTCTTCCCTTGGGTGTTTCATGGAGGACTAAGACTTGAATTGGTCATGTAATATCTCATAAGATCTGTACTGCATATGCTATATAACGTATGTGTGAGACTTGTGTTGTGATTTACTATTGAGACTGATCTCCAAGACTGCCTTAGATTAATGGGAGTTGCACAAACAATTGTTATTGGTTTCACTAATTAAACAAATGTTTCTCTTTCACATTTTGTCTTTCTTACTTCCCACCTCTAAATCCAGGCTGCCTTTTTGTTTTATTTTAAGACTGAGTCTCACTCTACACCCAGGCTGTACTGGAGCTCTTGACCCTAGTACCACAACCTCTGAGTACTGGGGTTAAAGGGGTATGCCACTGTGTCTTTTTAGTACAATGAAGAAGTGGAGTTGGGTGCTCTAAGGTCCTACTGCAGCCTATTTGGTGTATTTAGTGCTGTTCAGTGTGGTCCTTTCTGGTTCGTGCTTGTGTACGTGTGTTCTAGTTTTCATGGGACGGAAGTAGAAATGCAATCTTAAGGACTGAACAGGCTGAAATCATAGTCAAGTCCTCCTGACCTCTCTGGATGCCTACTTCTCTAGATTGAGAAATTTGTTCAATAGATCTTGTAGGTCCCTCCATTGCAAAGGATGTGTGTGTGAGCAAAGGATGTGTGAGTGAGCAAAAGATATGTGAGTGAGTAAAGGATGTGTGTGTGTGTGAGCAAAGGATGTGTGAGTGAGTAAAGGGTGTGTGAGTGAGTAAAGAATGTGTGAGTGAGCAAAAGATATGTGAGTGAGCAAAGGATGTGTGTGTGTGTGTGTGTGTGTGTGTGTGTGTGTGAGCAAAGGATGTGTGAATGAGTAAAGGATGAGTGAGGAGTGAGTAAAGGAAGGAGTCTTTGGAAAATGAGACTTGGTCTTTCTGTTCAGCCCACAACAGTATCTCTGAGCCAATGATATCAGAATCCTCAAATGGAGTTCAATAGTCCACGGGTGATGAGGGGCATCAGGTAAACATGGTCCCTTTGGATCCTAAGGGTCTGAGGTCACCAGATCAAACTTCCCTCAGCATCTCTTCCTTTCTGGAATGTAAGGATTTCCCCCTTAGATACAGAGAAATGTGTTCCAACTCATGATTTCTTTTCTGAAAAATATTTGAGTGTGAGATTTTAGTATTTTTAGATTTTTAATTATTTTGTGTGGGTGATTGCTCGGGTGTCGTGGTGCCTGTGTAGTGGTCAGAGGACAGCTTGTGGGAGCTGAGTCCACTCTTCCACCGTATGAGTTTCTGGAATGAACTCAGGTGGTCGGGCGTGGCAATGAGGCTTTTACTCCCATGGAGCCTTCTTGCTGGCCCATGAGGGCTTTACAGCTGTGTTTTACAAGTAAGAACCACACATTTCCTTGATAACCTCAGGATGTTATTTTCTATTCTTTGTCAATTAAAAAACTATTTATCTTTATGTATATGAGTGTTTTGTCTGCATGTTTGTCTATATATCATTGGCATGCCTGGTACCTGTGGAGATCCCCTGGCACTGGAGTTATAGATGATTGTCAGCTGCCATGTGGGTGCTGGGAATTGAACCTGGGTCCCTGGAAGAGCAGCCAGTGCTCTTAACAGATGAGCCATCTCTCCAGCCCCATGTTAATCTTTTATTAATTGTAGCTGCTCACTCTCCAGATTCTGCCATGCCCTTTCTTCTTTTTTGAGACAAGGTTGTCCTGGATCTCCCTGTGTGGCCAAGGCTAACCCTGGGTTACTAGTGTCCTGCCTCCACCTTCCTAGGGCTGAGATTCTAGGCCCACTCCATAACACCCACTTTATGCTATATGTTGGGGATTGAATTGAAGGCCCTATGCATGTTAGGTAAGCACTCTACCAGCTGAGCTGTATCCCCAGCCCCCTCCATTCCTTATGTTAAATAACTAATGCTCTATACACTGTATGTGAACAGACTGCTGGAGTTAGGTGCCCAAAGAAAGAATTATTATTTTTTAAGAGGGAGAGAGATTTTAAAATAATAACCACCCCTTGTATTAAAATTTTGTTTTCATAAAATGGCATTTAGAAAAGCAGAGACACTTCTAGAACACTTGTGACAAATATTTAGCAGATATAATTACTGCAAAGTAGTCCCTTCAAACCCCTGAAAGTGTGACTTGCTCCGAATTCGCTACTTTGAGGTAACACACGTATGCTCAGCACGCAAAGCGTGGTCTTCGAGGTTCTGCCAGATGGTCCCTTCAGAATAAATGCTTTCCACATGTGAATGTTTATATTTGTGTTTCTGGCATGAACTAATACTCTTCTCATGATATTTAATAAAAAGCAGATTATTTCATCTCTGTCTCACGAAACCAAGTACCTTCCCGCTCTGTCTGGTGAAGGTTATTTTTCTCCTATTGGTGAGGTGGCAGCCAGTGTGGGCTCTGGAGAAGGAAGCCCTTTCTCTCCAGCCAGAATGGCACGCAGCCGAGAAGGATTTGAGGTTCATCTGTCTCCATGAAGGCTGGGTTAGCCTCAGAAAGAGTGGCAAGAGGCCAGGGAGCCACCATGGACATCCTTTTAACTCCTAGACTTTCCTTCTAGCTGATATTCTGGACCTGGAGACTGAGTCTGGACTCTCTGGCTATAGTCATCCTGTTGCTGAAAACTATTGCATTCCTTGCTAAGCCTCCATTTTTCCAGCCTGGAATCCTTACAATTGTGGCCACGGCAGGAGATGACTTCCTCTCCTTTGATTTATGTTTTGCATGTAGGAGGAATGGTACTGAGCTCTAGTCATGCAGCTTGCTGTTTCTTGAGATGCCTTTGGCTGATAGACACTGGGCCTCTCAAACAGTAAGTGCAGGGTTGGTTCAGAACAGGCTTCTTGCCCTTCAAAGACGAGTTTAGTCCAAAGAGATGTGAAAAATTGGTGTGTAGTGTGGCTGGAGATTCTAAAGCCCGCAGCTGACTTTTCTCCTCTTGGAAGGAATTCAACATAGGGAACAGGAAAAGTTTAGAAGGGAGGGAAAGGTTGGGATCCGAGGCAAGAGCTAGGTATGCATGAGCTTGAGTTCTTTCACTACTGAACTTAACGCAAGGCCGAGTTTTCTTCTCGCTGGTCACTGCCTTCCCACCTCCAAGTCACTCTAACTCACCAGAATCTGGCTTCTGTCCATGGTCTGCCACTGAAATGATGTCCTTGAAAGTCACCAAGATACATCATTGTGGTAAAGACCATGTGACTCAACCTCCCTGTACTGATCTCTCTGCAAAGTGTTTCAGAATTCTCTCTATCCTCAGTTTCTGTCCTCGATTGAGATTTCTCTGATGGATTGTTCTCCTTCTCCAGAGTTGCTACCCACATCTCCACCTCTCCAAATTTGGCATCTTCCAAGGTTCTGCCCTAAGATCCTTTGTTGTCATGACAGTTGAGTTGCTACCATAGTGTTATCAACTGTACTGTCTTCAAATATCATCTTTGAATCTACAGGCCTGATTGTGAACTTATTTTAGGCCCTGGGACCATTTCTTTTCTAGAATGTCCTAAACAGAGAAGAGTCTATTGTGATATACCTGGTGAAGATGTGGAGAACCTCTAGGAGTTAAGAGTGGAAAAGACTAGGCTGGAGAAGTGAATGGCTCAGGTGGTTAAGAACATTGGCTTCTCTTGCAGAGGACCCAGGTTCAATTCCCAGCACCCACAGCAGATCACAACCATCCATAACTCCAGTCCCAGGGATCCAACACCCTCTTCTGACCTCCACAGGCACCAGGCACACATGTGGCACACACACATACATACAGACAAAACCCTCATGCACATAAGATAAGATATATCCAAAACAACAACAACAAAAAAAAAAGAGTGGAAACGTCTTGGGTAACGTTATTAAGTAGTTGGCAGGTAAAGTAAATAGGGCTCTGTGGTGGATTTGCTGTCCAAAGAGAGGAAGGACAGAGAGGGAAGAGAAGAGCGCAGGGGGGCAGAGTGAATCAAGTTTGGTGCCTTGAGCACCTTGGACAGTGGGTGCAACCTTATTGGAGTTCAGGAGTTTGTGTTCAGTCACAGCATTGTCAGCGTCGTTTGTAGTCTATCACGGACTAGAGGGCTTTCGGTAGAAAGGGAGCAGGGCTCATGACCCTAACAAGGGAACCGAAGCCCTTCACAAGCTGGCTTTGTTTGGTCTCATTGTAGTTTTTCCAGTGCAGCAGACTCCACAAGGCCGGTTTTCACCTTGCCTTTGCTCAAGCTGTTCTTTCAATCTGGAACATTCTTCCCACGTTTCTTGCTTAGGAAAGTCCTACTTCAGTTTGCACTTCACTTTCTCAGACCTCAAAGAGCCTCCTTCTCCCCATGAACATGAATGTTTCTGGGTTATAGGGAGGTTCTCTCAGGATGAGCCCCAGCGCTACCCATAATCCATTGCCTTCTTCATCATTATTACCCACCCCTGCTCTTCACAACCTGAGGTTTCTGTCCCCACATATAGGAAGTAGAACACAGAATCACCTATGTACATAGATAAGAATTAATCTCTGTCCAATATTTTATCAACATTTTTGTGTCTTTCTCTTGGTATTATAATGCAGGTTTTCAAATATGCACCTCTTTTATTGGTTTGCAATTCTATTTTTTTTTCTTAAGACAAAGTTTCTCTGTGTAGCCCTGGCTGTCCTAGAACTTGCTCTGTAGACCAGGGTGGCCGTGAACTCACAGAGATCCGGCAGTTCTTTAAGACTGGAATGTATCTCATCACTATCCATTTCTTTCTGACTTGCTTAGCACACAACTTTACACACACTTGTTCACAAAATGGCAAATGAGGCCAGGAAGGGATGGCAGAGAAGGAGTTGTTAGAGCAGACTTGGACTCACTGTGGAATACGGTCAACTGGGGTGGAAAGTTTGAATTCTATACATAGAATTCTCTAACACAAAATCATGTATGTGCATATTTAGCCTCTTATGCATAGGCAGACAAGCCAAACTGTTAAGTCCTTCATCAGCAGGAAATTATCACTCTGCTCGTTGAAAAGATACACGGCCTCTGTGTAACTGAGACTCCTGCATACTTAGCCATATTGTATGCCTGTATCTGGTGCCATAAAGAGATGGGGCCTTGACTGACAGTCCAAGGATGATCCACTGCTGTTCCCATTTGTTTCACTGTAGGGAAGATGGGAAAGGGGGGGGTCTTTTGATTAATGAGATTTCTTTGACCCTTAATAATTCTTTTTATATGTTAGCCTCCTTCATCAACTTGCTTTTATTTTGGGCAGCACAAGGAAAAAAATGAAAAGATATTGTCTTCTAATATGAGGCCTGGAATAGCAAAATTGATGACCTTCCTTCTGGGTGCTCACACATATATGTTTATTTATAACTAACACTATACACATTGTCTATGCATTCTTTATATATGTGTTCCATGTTATCTATCTGACCGTCCATCAGTCTCTGCTTCTTCAATCCCCCTTTGGTAAGAGGATTTGATCTAGAGTATTTGAATTTTTGATTAGCTCTTTTCCGTAAAGGTAGAGAGTCACTGTCTAACCCGGAGTTTTTGAGGGAATTGCATACACAGAGAAAATGATTGCTGAGTGTGATATTTTCATTTCAAATTGGGGTTCCCAATTGTGTTGTAGAACCCCCTTCACAGTGCACCCCTTCACGGGGTGCCTTTGCTTGGCTTGATGCTAGTCCTAGGCTACTGTGAGAGTTCTTCCTCTGGGCCCTTGTCTGGGCTCCCTGGCTCACAGGGCCACCCAAGCAGGAAGCAGCCTCCATCCTTGACACACAGTTTTTCTAAAGGAATCCTAGAATGTAGATGGTAGATGTTTGAGCCATGCCCTGAAGCACCTCCCCTAGTGAGGCAGCTGTAGCTGTTACATCTGCCTGTGACCTTGAGGTACCTGCCCCTGGGGTGTGGCCACTGGGGGACCCTTAAGACCTGGGATGCATGTATGCTCTCTCTCTTCACTACCTCGTGGTTTTGGATGCTGAGACCAAACAAGTCAGTGTGGAACATAGCTGTGGGGGAGGGGGCGGGTAAAGCTACACATGAATGGAGGCTGGTGGGCCAGGTGGGTGCTCAGTACTAGGCGGACTCAGCAGCTTCTAACGGATGCAAGTCTGCCACGGTGTGCAGGACATAGACTCGGAGACTTGGGAGGGAGAAGAGAGGGAGTGGATGGCCAACCCATGCTCCCATGTAGGGGAGTTGGGTGCCAGATAATGGGATTAATCCACAGAGTCTACTTAATGAGCAAAGGAATTTATTTGGGGGTTAACTCACAAGCACGGGAGATTTATTGTAGGGTCCAAGAAAGTTGAGCTATGTCCCATACTGATTTGCCTGGTCCAAGATCTCAGTATCCGAAACCGTGAGGTAGTGAAGAGAGAGCATGTGAGTATCCCGGGTCTTCGGCCACACCCCAGGGGTGTGTACCTCAAGGTCATAGGCAAGTGTAACAGTTCTGTGCTACCTCACAAGGCGGTGCTTCAGGGCATGGCTCAACCAGCCACCCACGGCACTAGAACATCCTCGCCAATGGAACAGATACAAAACTGACCCCAGAATAAGAGTCCTAAATCAGCGGTAAAGCGCCTGCTTAGCTCATGAGAGGCCCTGAACTCCACTGCAAGACAGACAGACAGACAGACAAACAAGCAAAAATCAAGCAAGGAAGCAAGGAAACAAACAAAATCCCAAATGAGAAGCGGCTCTAGAGACCCCCCATAGAGGACTTTGGACCGCTTTTCCTTCCTCAGCATCGTGACTCCACACTGCCCTTGACTCTGACAGCTCCATCCACTTTTCTCATGAGTGGGAGGAAGAGGGAAGAACTTTGAGCAAACACATCAGGTTGGGTGAGGGAGCCAACATTTATCTAGAGCGTCAAGTACTGGCAACAGGGGACAAGAATAATAGTTCTGCTGGCATCTCGTTTCCCACTCTTCAAACTCGCTTTCCCTCGGCCTGTGCCACGTGTAACTGATGGTGTCACAATCTGACTTTATCACGTGCTTTTTCCAGGCCTGCTCTGTCAGCTCTGTGCCTGCCCCCAGAGGCCCATTCCGCCATCCCTAGTCATGGGCAAACCCATCGCTTACGGTTGAAGGAGTGACTACTCTCTGTTGTTACTAGAACCCAATCTTTCCACCCCTTGTGGCAATTCTCACGAACCTTGTGAGGGTCATCAGAGGGCTCGTATTCTAGATGTCTGTGGGGATGATTGGCACCAGCACACTGAAATTGACTTTTTTTTTAAACCTGTTGCACTCTTCCCAGTTTCCCACCTGTGTTCCTGGAATTGCTTCCAAAATAAATGACTGCACAGGAATCTTTTTCTCAGGGCTTTATTGGAATCCAGAAAATATAGTTGTATAAAGCTAAATTACAGATAGGTAATAGGGACAGATAAACAGGTCTGTCGATCTAGAGAAAAGATAATAGATATAGCTAGATCGATAGCTAACAGATAAATATGTGTGTAGACAGACCTAGAGAGAAGACAGCTAGCTAGCAGGCCAATAGGTAGGTAGATGGCGATATCTGCTATACCTGTATTCTGGACAGACTCATTGCATGGAGAACATTCTAGCAGACATTCTGCTTGGAAGGGAGAAGTAAGAAGGCGAGTGACTTCCTGGTCTGTATAGCCCACACTGCAAGAGCTGCGGATTGTTAACTAGGAATTACAGTTAGAACAAAAACCATTCGAGACAGAAGCCAGACAATGGCCGCTGTTTTTCTAGGCTTCCTTTGGATCTGGAGAAACTCGTCTTTCTGGGATGATTTGGAAAGAGCCTTACAGATGTGGTCCTAGCTGGGTATGTGCACATATATTGTGATATCACTTCCCTGTAAGAACATAGGATGTGTCTACGAGCTAGTTTTCCTAATGTGCCTACAGTTCATGGAGTGAGAGTCTTGAGCAAGTGGGCATATCATAATATTTAGCAATTCATTATGCTAAAATTAAAATGACTTTCATGACACCTGATAAGACATTTATTCTCTTACAGAAAACACACAAACCACTCTTGGCAGGGAGCTCAGCTACCCCATTCGTCATCAGAAGGAGACAGAGCAGCAGGGTGGTGGGAAGTGGGGGGGGGGGCGGGCAGAGTTAGAGGGAGGTGGGCAGGGCAAGGTCTTGACACCCCATGCATCTTTTTTCTAACTCATTTAACCAGATGAAGTAACCACAGGTTGGTAAAGCATGTCCAAGCCACCCTCGCAGTGACTCAGGCAGTCAAAGCCTGGTGATTTAGTTTTAATTCAAAGAGAACAATGTCAGACAACTCAAACTCTGGAGTGGGTAGAAAAATATTTTTAGTCATTTTTTTCATCCCTGAGCCCACTGTGGCTTGAGAACAGAGGTGCTGATATACTTTTTTTATGATTGCCTTGCAAGAATTCTGTCTTGCAATGACTTTTCTTGTTTAGAAAGAGCCACAGAATCATGCTTTATTATTTGCAGTATGTTAGGATGAAGAGGGGTCTTAGCAGCTAGTTCAACCTCTTTTGTGTGTATGTGTGGAGGGGGAGTAGTCAGAGGGCAGTCTTGGGCATTGGCTTTTGTTTTGAGGTAAGGCCTCCTGTTCTCCACTGCACATGCCAATCTAGCTGGCCCCTGCTTCTGGGGATTTTTGTCTCCACCTCCTGTGGGAGGATTGAGATCACAGGCATGTATTATCACACCCACTTTATGTTCAGGGAATTCAAACCTGGGTCCTCACATTTGCCAGGCAAGCACTTTAGCCACAGAACCGTCTTTCCAGCCCTCAACCTCCTCTTCTGAGATGCTTAGCATTATGTAATAACTGCATCTTATTTGGCTGAACCAGGCCTCAGCTTCACGGCAGTGTCTATCCTAGTTAGAAGTCATTCATGACCAGACAGGTCCTGCTAAATGGGTAGAAACCCATCTGGCACAGGGGCATTTATTTTGAAATAGGAATTAAACTAGATTCTCTGCTCTTGGTCTATTGAAACCTGAGAACTAAATAATACTTAGTCATTTCAAAAAGGAATTCCAAGAGAATACGGCCATTGGCTTTCTTCCTCCTTTTGTATTTTCTACCAACCTAAGCACCTGATGTGCTGTTCAGTTTGCAGATCCAACTCTCTTAAGAGTTATGAATGAAAGATCTATAACTTCATAAGAAGTAGCTGAGGTCTTGATGGATAATTTGAGATTACTCAGATTATGAACAGGGGAGGATGGGCTTCCTTAGGTAGCAGGGGTCTCCACATGTCACTAGACCCAGGACCTCTGCCTGCTTGATTAATGTGATGCTTCACAAAATAAACTCCACTCTGAGGAGGCCTCTTCTATGCTGAGGGGATTTAGTGCAGTTGAGAATGTTGGCAGCAGAGTGACTTGAATGTACTTGATGGTCCTTTGAGATGAAGCCTAAACTTCTCAGGGTACTCCTTTACCATGGGACCTCACTCACCAGCTCTAAGCTGCATTTGGGAAAGATTCAGTTTGACATTCTGTCTGCTGGAAGCAGCTGAAGACCCGTGGTGGCCACCCTCCCCTTACGTGTCCTCTGAGTCCTCCAGGCCCTCTGTCCTCACCACTGAGAGCACCCAGAGGCCTAACGAGTGTGTCTCTCCCTTTAAGTTGATCATGTTATCTGTCAGCACTCAGAACTGGGGTAGAATTCTAGCATGATAACCGTGTTCATCAAACCTTAGTATTTCCCCGTTCCCCAGTGACCGAAGCCTCTGATTAATGGCCAGGTATACTGTGGTGGTAGGCATGAAGTGAGCCATCAACCACAGATTCAGAACTCATGGCCATGAGTCCAGGCTGAAAAGATACGTATTGCACGGCACATCTGTGTGTCTATGACTAAATGTCAGCAGGGTGGCTGGCTTGGAGGTGGCCAGTCCATTAATGCAGACGTCTTCTGTCTCGAAAAACTCTGTTCTCAGATCATTCCTTACGTTCAGTGGAAGCTCATCTCAGGGAAATGATTTCCAAACTGACGAGTGGTTTCTGTCCATCGCTGCCTGTTCTCAATGACAGGGAATAGATATGGTAACTACTGTGTCTAGGGACAAAAGAAAACAATATAAACAAAAAATGTGTGCGCCAAATGGGAAGCCACTAGTGCTCGGAGTGCTAACCAAGGAGTCTATTAATTTTAGTATTTCTCAGAAAGGCCTAGGCACCCCTAAACAAAGTTGTGGGTCACATGAAAGAATATGCCTTCACTTAGAAGTACTTATTGAATAAAAATGAAGATAGAAATGATTAGTGGCTGATTCATTTACACAATGGCTTCTTCTACAGTACCACAATTTAAGAATATATTGAATCACTTTAAATGTTGGATTAAAGTGGCTCACATTTTGAAATAAGCAAAGGACATTATATTTAAGCATGCAAGTTGAGAGCCAGGCCAAACATTCTCATCTGTTTTACGTATTTTTATCAATTGCCATGGATTCACAGGAAAGTCTCATGGATGGAACTTTAAAATGAATTTTAAAAATTATTTTTGGTAGTCACTAAGATTTTCATCTCCCTTTTTTGGTCTTAGGTAATTTCTCTGGCATTTTCCCTTGATTGACAAACCATGACTCCTTGCTCTGGTATAGAATATGCTTAGCTTGAAGAATATACTATTCCCCCCTCATTAAAACTCCTATTTGCTGAACTTTACTAAGACAAATGGATTCAACTGCATGTTTACTGCCTTTGGCTATGAGGTCAGTAAGATGACATCAGGCAGGAGAAGGTAAGTAAAGATGCTGAACACTTGGAAACATTTCTAAAAACGTCCAGGAAGGAGCCAGATGCCGTGGTCCTGCAAGACACGTCAGGCTCTCGGCCTTAATAGATGTTAGTGACTTGCCGGCAGCCATGTTTATAAGCCCAGCTGGTCAAAATTCGCTGCACTTTGCAGCAGTTATAGCTAGGACAGGAATTTCAGGAAACCTGGAACACAGTGAAAAGAAAACAACAGGACAAAGAAAGATGAGCAAAACTCTGAGGCTTCACAAGCAGTCAAGGACGGCAACCAAGAAAGAAAAAGAAGCCAGAGTATAGCCAACCTTTTTTAATTAGAGTATATTATACTTCCAAACTGGATACACTAGAAATCGGCAATGCAACGTAAGATGCAAAGGAGAATACCAGTTACTGTCAAAATGACCCTGTACAGCCTTGAATGCAAAAGCTTTATACAATACAAATCTCAGTCATGTACACAAACCTTGACAGTATGATCATCTGAACATAATAGGAGGAGTTTAAAGAAAAAATAGAGAGGAAAGTGCTGAGGACCCTAACTGCATCACTCTATGGAAAACCAGGCCAGCTTCCATGGGAGAATGCAGGGTGAAAACCGAACTAAAGTCAGCTGCTAGGCGAGTGTCTCAAGGGTGCTAGTGTTTTTCACAGGAAGGATATCTATGGAATACATCCTTCCCTGGGTATCAATCAGTAAACCAGATTCAGGGGCACATTTTATCTAGGTGGATTCTGAAAAATGCTGTAGATTTTCTTCTTTATTAATAACAACAATAATATAAAAAGTCAAACAAACTGCAAACACACGTTTTCTCACTCAGAAAACTTTATAATTTACCAGAAAGATTGATGACTCTTTCCAAAGTGCTAAAAAAAGTTGCCCAATTACATTAAGCATTACTAGTCATTCAAACACAGGTTCAGCGGCCAGCAGTGAAATGCATGGCATTTGAGCAGTTAACGTCTCCATCCGCCCCCACTTCCGCTCTCCCAAGCTCCCACCTGAAGACCTCTTATTGCACAAGTGGCATGCTGTAAAACCCAGGGTCCGCGTTTTCAGGGTCACCTATTCAGGTTCTTAACCTGTGGGTGCTTCTGTGGGAGTCACCTTTCTGCCCACCTCTGGGGGACCACTGTGGCCCCTGTACTGCTGTCACTGAACCTGCAGTTTTGAAAACACATTATTAGCCAAGTGGCACGTTCTCCATTAAATGGGGATAAAAACATGACTTTAAAACAAAAAACAAAAGCAAATAAAAAAAAAAAAACAACAAACCCACCCATAAACCCAGTGACCTTGGGGGCATATTGTCCAGAAGTGTCTAGAGTGTCTTTTACCGAGATATCGACATGGCGAGTTGAACAACGTTTCACACAAGGCCAAGAGCAAAGGTCTCTGCAGGAGATCGACTGAGGCTCTGGGGCCTTCCTGGGCTAGCTGGTTGGTCTCCTTGCCTTTGTGGACATCTCTGTAGTGTAAACTTGTTTTGCCAGGGTCCTAATCAGGCTCCTCACCTATGGCTGGACGACGGGGGCGGGGAGGGAAAGAGACCTGCTAGGTTTGCGAGAGGGAGGCTGAGAGGGGAGGGGGAGCCAATGCTGTGGAGATGTACAGTCTTCTGGCTTTCTGTCCAACTGCACTAATCAGTGAAGCAATCCCGCCTAGAGGAAGAGATCAGGATGCTTTTATTCCCCCCAGTTAAAAGTAAGGAACAAGGAAAGTGGGCACTGTCCCACCCGAGGAGAATACAGTGAGGGAAAAGAGCAACGGTGAGAAAGCATTCCTCCTGGACACCAGTTCTTCCTCTGATAAATAACAGAGAAACTTTCATATTCCAAACTTCTCATTTTCATACAAAGCACATTTCTTCCCGCTCTTTCAACCTGTTGCATACTGGAAATTCTGCTGTCTTTCAAATACAAGCAGTGAACATATTCAGCCAAAGATTTTCTTTTCCTTTTTAAATCATCCGTTACTTTTTAAGATAAGCAAAGGGCTATGCAACCAATTCACACCTGCTTCTTGCTGCAATAAAGTGCTGCAATACACTGCCATTTTAATGACCATAAAATAAGAGCTTTAAATAAGTATAAAGTCAGCCTCCTAGCAGGGCTACATCTACTAGGCGTTAACAGAACGGAATATGGGGTCACTAATACATGGAGGTTACACTCTAGCCAGAGGCTCTGCCAACGGAGGGGACTCCTGGGGCGTCAGTGAGGCATAGGACTAACAGCACCTTTTGTCGTGTCCTTCCTTATACGTCAAAGAGGTCGTGGCTAAAATCTCAAACATACAGTCTACTCCTTCCATAAAAAAGGTACAATTCCTTCCTTTTCTTTTACTTATTCCTTTTCCCCCAATGAGAAACAAAACTAGTGCAAGACCCACGCCCTGTGCAAAGCTGCCATTTCTTTTTAGTCTGAGCATTTACACCCAGAATCGATCCAAACCCCTTTAATCTCCTCGGCTGGATTTATCAACCATAAAAATTTCCACTCATACAATTTTTTTCCTGCAAACAATGATAGCAACTGAATCAATACATCACACACACATATATATTCCGCCCTTTAAAAAGGATGCACTCCCCCCTCCCTGTCTGTGTGTGTATGTGTGTGTGTGTATGCGCATTCACCAAAGACCTTGTCTCCATGTGGGCACACACACAGAACACCCAAGTTTTGTGATGTCAGCTGCGGAGCTGTGAGACATTTCTTAACAGAACTGTTACCTGGCTCTCTCCATCTTTCTTAGTGGAGATGTGAGCTCCAGGCTTCGAGCCTGGGAATATCCCAGCACCCTGCAGATAGATCTTCATCCACTAAGCACCAGGCCCTACCACTCTGTAGCCATAAACTAAGGAGAGAGAGAGGCTGAGAAGGAGGTGGGGAGACTGTAGTGGATGAACAATCCAGAAGGGAGAGGAAGAATGTTCATCACTGTCAAAGAGGTCGGTACAAAAAGAATGTGCAATAGAAATGTCATGACACACACACACACACACACACACACACACACACACACGCGCACGCACGCACACGCACACACACACACGCACACACGCACACTTTCTCTTTCCCAATCCACAAGTGTCCACAACACCCCAGTCACCCAACAGAAAACCCAATGTACCAGTGGAGAAGCCTCCAAGTGCTGATTGCTATTAAGGACACTCTCTTTAGGGTTTAACATGACAAAATTCCTTTCAGAGAGAAGTACTCAGGAGGGTTGAGAGTGGGAGTGATGGCTGGGGAGGCATGCCTCTGAAGGTAGAAGTAGGCAGCAACACCTCTCTGAAGATTGGCTAAAGCAGCTTTCAGGTCAATGCAATAGGTATACATACAGAGCCAATTTTCTACTCCTTACTAAGATATACAGTACACATGGTCCAGACCCCTGGGGCCTGTAGGTTTTGCAGCAACATACACCTGCTGGGGTTGTGTTTAAGTTTTGTGGGTTTTTGTCTTTTCCTGTCTCTGTCTCTTGGTTTTTGGTACAGAACGTGGCTGTCCTCAGACAGTCTCTGCTCTTTCTCTTAGTCCAAGATAGGCAAGGAAGGAGTGTTTGGGTGAGGGGATGCTGGGAGGCGCAGTCTGAGGTCGGGGAGGGTGGAATGTGAGATCCAGGTGGCTCTTGGGGTACAGCATTGTTAAGGGAATGAGATGGGCAAAATCCGAGTTCCGGTATTTGTCAAGACGCAGCGGGGAGCCGGTGAAGGCCAAGGCCTTGAGTGCCAGGTTGGGCTCCGAGCTGCTGCTGCCGTGGGCTGCTGACAAGGCCACGGTCTGCAGAGCCTGCGAGGCTGACATGACTGACAGAGGGGACAGGAGACTCCGGCCACCCCCCACAACCAGGAGTGGGGCTCCAGGGCCAGCTGGCTCTCTGGACGCTGGACTCAGGCCTTTCTTGTCCTCCTCGGGGCCATCTCCACTCTGGTGCTTCTTCACATGGCGGCTGAAGACAAAGGGGTGTGTGGTCTTGAACAGGCACTCTCCGCAGCTGAAGGTCTGGCGGGGGGCATGCTTCAGCTTCTTGTGCAGGTTGAGATTGTCCTTGCGCTTGCAGCTGTAGCTGCACTGGTCACAGTGGAAGGGCCGCTCCCCGGTGTGCACACGCACATGCTCGATGAGCTTGTTGGCCGTCTTAGACAGGTAGCCGCACTGGTCACACTTGTAGTGGTTGCCCAGGCGGTGCTCGCGGGTGTGCGTCTCCAGCTCCAGCTGGTTGGTCTTCACTGCCTGGCAGATCCGGCACTTGTACTCCATCTTGTAGTGGGTCTTGAGGTGGCACTCCATGGCAGCAGGGCGGTTGGTGGAGTAGATGCAGAACGGGCACCTGCCGGGGGAAGCAATGCAGGGGAGGGTCAGCAGGGAGGGTCCAAGGGCAACCCCACATCTCCCCTCCTCCCCAGCCTGCCCTGGGTCAGCCCTGCCACCTCTCAGGCGGCTCGGCTTGGCTTCACTGCTGACAGTGCAGTCCAGGTTAACAGGGAGCTCTGGGTGGTCCACTTAGCTGGTGTGGGGGCTCCAGGCTGCAACAGCCGAGGCCAGCCCTCACAAAGGAGCAGAGAATGCGAGGAGCAAATAGAGCTGGCACTCCCCTCCTGCCCCCTCCCAGCCCCTGGGGCCCTCTCCCTCCCCCCCCCCCCCCCCCCCACTGGACATGGCAGAAGCCTGGGCTTCCTGACCTCCCCTCTGGATGGGAGGGAGCGACACAAAGAACCGACTGTTCATGCACCACACCAAGCACACGCAGAAAGGCTAGGAGGCTTTGAAGAGCAGCTTACAGGGGAGAGCTCCCTCCAGCAAACAGAAAGGTGGAGCCAGAGTCGTGCTTACTACAGGGGTGTTAGGATGAGAAGGCCTGTGTGTGTCCCTGTGTGCTAGTGTGGTGTGCGTGTGTGCACCAACATGCATGTCATCTCCTAAAGCACCAGTTCTTCATCAGGAATGGGGGGTGAGGACCATGGCAGGGGCCTGGGAGAAGGAAGCCCACACAAACGGCCCCTCTACTCATGAGGAATGAGGAGGAAGGGGATTGCTCTCCAGAGCTTGAAGACATTCTTAGGACATAATCATGTCATAGAAATACCAGTGATCAAACTGGAAGGTGAATTCTCCTGGGGTAGGACTTTTTTGAGATTTCTTTTGCATTCTCTATGGTGCTCAGAAGAGCACTCGGGAACACTGACTCATGGTCTGAGCATCTTTGTAGGGCATTGATTGGGCAGATTCAACGTGGTGGGCTGAGTCCCAGCTCCAGCACCGGACTGGGCTCTAGGTGTCTCCTCTAGCACAAGGCCTGGGTATCTTATCTCTGGCGTGGACTCTGCAGTCTTTCCGTCATGGATCACCTACCACCAGCTCTGTCACAGCCAGAGGGGCTGTGAGGAGTGGGGTGCGTATGTTTACAGAAGCTGCTGGGCTGCACGGCCGGAGCTGCCGGGTTTGAGTCTGTGACGTAGAGGAAGGAAAACTGTAGCATGTGTGCTCTTTCCAAAAAGAATGCAGATGCCTGAGTGACTGCCTCAGCTTGGACTGCGCTCCTGCAGGGCAGGACTCGGAAGGGGGCTGTCCTCAGAGGGTTGGAGAGGTGTTCAGCAGAGCCCAACAGTCAGGGGCACCGTGCACTGCCTCCTCAGCACCAAGCTCGCTGTTAGCCCTGGAACCTCAGCTCACAGAAGAGTGCACAGAAATATAAAAGCCCATTCCCAGGTCAAGTGCACACACAACCCCTACGCCAAGCTGGGCCTTACCTAGAGGAGTCTGAAACTCACCACTGTCCTGAGCTACGGCAAAAGAAAAATAATAGTATAATCTTATTTGATCTGCATTATGAACAGGATATAGAGTACAAGCAGTCCCATCACAGAAAAGCATTTAGACATCGGCGGTCTGTCTCATGTTAAGGATGTTTCTGTGACCCTCAGCTCGATCTGTCTTTCACTGCTCAGGCAGAGCACTCAGGCTTTTCCATGCTCCCATTATTTATCTTAAAGACACTTTCTCAGGCAAATTCATTCTCTGATATGGCAAAAGAAACAAACAAAACAAAACTCACTGTATAGCCAGAAGGCATTATCAATTTTTTTTCAAAGTATTCTTCTACTTGGTTGTCCTAAAACATAAACTATCATACGGGGATGGTTAGCGCCAACAGGAAGTATCTGACCCAGTAAAGCATTGAGGTCATCGTGCAGTGTGTCCCCAGTGCGTCAGAGGCTCAGGCCTGCTGGGGGTCTCCAAAGGTGAGAGGCAAGGCCGCACATGGCGTGGGTGTGACTGAGCTACCGGAAGGTAATGATACTGCTCCGTCCCCAGAAGGCAGAGTCCCGTTTTTTAATAAAGAGTACACAAATCTCGATAAAGGGACAGTGGGATTAAACCAAATCAAATTCCCAACTGAGCTTCTGCCAGGCATTTCCCATCCTAGCTGAATGGATTATACCCAGCCCTTCCCTCCCACACTCCCACCTCCACACCCGCAAGGGTGGAGCAGGGTGGACTGGCATCAGCAGCAGCGCTGTGCCCAACTCTTGTGTGTTTTTGCAGAGGGTGCCCTGACCAGCCAGCCCCACTCCGCCCCCATCACTCTGCCCCAGGTCCCTCTGGACTCTCCAACTCTTACCCGTTCAGGAGGCATGGCACCTCTCTGAGGTTGTTTCAAGGATAAAATGTTTTAAAATGAAAGACCGCCCCCTGCTTATATTAAGAAAATAAAAGAAAAAGTGTTTTCCCCATTCCTTTACCTACACGGTGATTTCTAGATGAAAATGCCTGGACAATTGCGGCTTTCTGTCCCCAACTATTTTATGCTCGTCTCTTTACTACATCCAAAATGCCTTGTGATTTGGGACTCTGCTTCCAGAATCGCTGGAAGATTAAATTCTGGTAGTGCTGGGACATACATTCCTAAGGTGGGGATGATATTCCATTCTTTGTGTGCCCTTTGGCGTCTACGGCCAGGCTAGTCCCATGTAGTACGCTTGGTAACAGATGACGAGGCTCACTTGAGGCCAGGGCCTTGTTGCAAGTACTGCTTAAGGATGATGCTCTTGGTTTGGACCTTTTGGGAGGCGTCGGCACAGCTGCAGGATGTTGGCGCGAACACCGTTGCCTCTTGTCTGATCAAACCATCAAGATTCTACTTTGGGGGCCGGGGTGCCTACAGGACTGACTTAAACGCTAAACATGTCAGGCCATCTACACAGGGAACACAGTAACCTGCAGTGACAACTTGTGAAATGATGACTACCTGGCGACACTAGCCTGGGATCCATCAACTGCAGTCTCAACACGAGCCCAGGCCGCAGTGGAGTCACAGCTTCCACGCTGTGCTGATGCTCTGCACTGCCCTTGCCACAAGCCTGGGTACTTGTGAAGTGGCCTCTCCTGCTGATGTCGGGCGGCTCCCTTGGGGACAGCTGGAACCCCATCCAGCCAGAGGCAGCAGATCTTTCTAACTTCCCCCATACCAAGCTCCCCCACTCTGTGACCCCCAAAACCTTCATAGGGGTTAGGGTAGGACAGGGGAAAGGGGTGTTTAATAACAACTCAATAAAAGATTCTGTACTTGCTTTCCTTACTTGAGCCCACCGGTGGGGACAGTGTGGCATTTCTTATGCTCCAGCAGCTGCTCGGGGGTCTTCATGAACTTGTGGCACACGTCACACTCAAACATCCGGGTGATGAGGTGGATCTGAAGATGCCGCTCAAACATATTCTTCGTCTTGCAGACAAAGTTGCAAAATACGCATTCGAACCCTGAAAGGACCGAAGCTTGGTGTAGGAGTGTGTGGGGAAAGACAGGCAGGGAGTCGCGGGAGAACTCCCCTTCCTTCCAACCTTGCATCTTGTAACACATACAGCTTTCTGGGCATCATCCCCCACATCACTGCACTAGAAAATGGTTGAATGTCCAGCTTCAGTGTCCTGTCCCTCCCCGTCTTCCCATCCCATATCTGAGCACAGATCAAGCCAAGGCAAAGGACTCTGTTTTAGTAGTGAGCACCACACTGCAGTCTGTTTTCCTCTTCAAAGTTTGTTCTTAGGACTAGCTCGCCCTAGAATGGGCATCTCTCCCCTCACCTTTCTCTGGCTTTTCC
Organism: Peromyscus attwateri; assembly: GCA_902168425.1. Classification (NCBI taxonomy): domain Eukaryota; kingdom Metazoa; phylum Chordata; class Mammalia; order Rodentia; family Cricetidae; genus Peromyscus; species Peromyscus attwateri. The sequence goes on along the minus strand of CABHPP010114938.1, from coordinate 21,670 downwards.
TCGCTGTTCAGTGAGGGCTGGCTCCCGGGTACCACGGAGATGACCAGCAAGTTGTTCCCACTCTTGCTTTTCTGGGAGCTGTCTGAGTCATCTTTGCCATTGGCTGAATCACTCAGAGTTGACAGCGAGGATGAGGAGGGGCTGTTTGATTCACTGGGCGTCTTCCTGTCATCCCCTGGAAAATGAAACAAGCCAGGTCTGTTACGGAGGGGCTGAAATCCCTTAGAATGATGGCAGGTGAGGAAAAGGTGTCACCAACAGCTGGGAGCTCATTCTTTCCAGTGCCACCAGGGCACCCACTGGGAACCTGGTTCTGGTGCAGCCATGGGGAGGGCATGTGTGGAATGTTGGGCCAGATATGTGTGGGGGCATTTATGAAGGTCTTACAACAACGACAATATGGCAGCAGTAGCTAAGATGGGTCACACAGAGTTCCAGGGTCTCTGTTATGTTTAAATGCTTGTCTCAGTTTCTCCTCACAAACTTCCTAGGTCTGGGGCTGTAGCTCAGCATCAGAGAGGACTTAGCATGCATGGGGGCTTTGTCACTCCACAGTGTGGACACCACTACATCTCTCATAGGCACTAATACCACCCTGCTTCACAGAGATCACATGAGATCGCTGTACCAAGTGCAGAAGTGTGAGTCAGTCTACTGTGTTCACACTCATCAGCACACATCCGCCCTCCTTCCCAGCCAGGCATAAAGAGGTCAGCAAGCCGTTCAAACCTAGTGTCTCGAGACTCCAGCCAGCGCCTCACATCTATATTGCTACTGCAACAGCTAAACCAGAATCTATCAAACAACCACTTTCCCACATTGGACGTGAGGCAGTGAGAGGTCAGCCTCCGAGAGGCAGGACAAAGGAGGCGAGACCACGACTGCTTGGCTTCCTGCCCTGAGCTATGTCTCAGGTTGCAGGGCAGGAAGAAGGACACAGGAGGAGCCTGATGGACTCCCCTGGAGAAGAGACACAGCCAGGGGCCTGGGGAGGTCAAATGGACAAACCCTGAAACACGGTGTCAACAAAGAGCAAGAACCCAGAGGCCTACAGAGGTCAGGAGGACGTGGGTCAGAGCAGGGGTGAGCAACCACCCATGCTGGAGGGGGAAGTCACCTGAGAACAGTGAGGTCAATGCCTGGCACTCACATAGGGCTGATCCCAGCGCTGTGCCCAGCAGCAAGATCAGAACAATACACAGTTTACCGGCATATGGATGGGACACTGAGGAAGGACTTCTAAAAAAGGGGCAATAATAAGTAGATGATCCACACCTACCTGTCTAACAAATCATAGAAGAAAGAACCCGAAATATCAAGGCTTCCAAGTACCTATGTCCTAAATAAAGGTCATCAATGCTAATAGGAACAAAAGAATTATAACTGAACTGCCAGCCCGGTAAAGTCACAATGTTTGGTTTCTAAACAAAGATGATCAGATATGCAAAGAAACAAGAAAAACCAGCTCCGAATGGGGAGGGAAATCAACCAACCAAATCTAACCCAGAACAGTCAAGAGTTTTAGAATTTTTAGTAGAGGACATTATAATTATATTTCAAATGTCCAAAAAGTTAGGCAGACACGTAGAAGATATGTGGAGGTCCGAATCCTACTGCTACAGATGGGTCACACATCACCTGAGGGTACACAGTAGGAGAAAGATCAGTGTGCTGAACAGTTTTATGTCACCTGACACAAGGGAAAGTCATCTGAGAGGAGTGAACACCAATTAAGAAAATGGCTTCATAAGATGGGGCTCTAGGCAGGCCTGTAACGCATTTTCCTAATTAATAATTGACGGGGAGGGCCCAGCCCGTGGTGGGTGGTGCCACCCTTGGGCTGGTGGTCCTGGGTCTTTAAGAAAGCAGGCTGAGCACGCCATGAGGAGCAAGTCAGTAAGCAGCACCCCTCCATTGTCTCTGCATCAGCTTCTGCCTCTAGGCTCCTGTCCTGTGTGATCCTGTTCCTACTTCTTCCAATGATGAACGTGATGTGAAGTATAAGCCAAATAAGCCCTGTCCTCCTCAACTTCCTTTTTGGTCATAGTGTTTCATCACAGCAATAGAAACCCTTACTAAGACCTCAAGTAACAGCTACAGGAAAGATCTGAAACGGAGCAGAGCAAAGAACCCTCCTAAATGAAAAGAACATCCTGGCACTATGAGATGCTCTAGGCAACTTCATATGACACTAACTGAGGTCCTGATTAGTTGGCCAAGGCATAACTTAACTTTTGTTTCTTTGAGACAGGGTCTCTCTATGTAACCCTGGCTGTCCTGGAACTCATTATGTACCTCAGGCTGACCTCCAACTCACAGAGCTCTGCCTGCTTCTGCCTTCAAAGTGCTAGGATTAAAGACATGTGCCACCATGCCCAACTAATATCAATTTTTTTTTTGAGTGTAGCCCTGGCTGTCCTGGAACTTACTGTGTAGACCAGGCTGGACTTGAATTCAGAGATCTGCCTGCCTCTGCCTCCCAAGTGCTGGGATTTAAGGCCACCACATCGCTGACAATTTTTTGAGATAATCAAAATGTTTCTAACTTGTGGAAAACCATAAGGCTCAGTACCTGAGAAGCTCAATGAATGCCAAGGACAAGAAACATGAAGAGCCAAGAATGCACCTATCACCTGCCACTCAGGCATTGAGGGAGGATTCTGAGTTCAATGCCAGTTTGAGCTTGACATTGAGACCCTGTCTGAAAAAGAAGACATCCATATCAAGAGACACAGGGGATGTCTCAAAAACAAGCAAAGCAAAAACAAAACAAAACAAAACAAAACAAAATCCCAGAGCCTTGTGTGGGGTCACGCTTGTATCCTGCACTCAAGGGGCTGAGTCAGGAAGACAGAGGGACCGAGGCCAGCTTCTACTCCACAGTGAGATACTGTCTAAAATAAAGTAAAACAGAAGAAAAGAAAGAAAAAGGAGAGAAAAGTCCCAGGAACGGCCATAAGCAAAAGGTCAGATTATGTGGAAGAGCCGTGGGAAAGACAGCAGGCTTTCCCACAGGAGCAATCCCTGTAAAAAGCGACATCTTCCAAGAAACCAAAGATTGTCCACCTCAAACTTCGGACCCAGTGCAAACATATCAAAGTTGGACAAACAAACAAAGTTGACATTTAAAAAGATGAAAGAACTCATCACCTGTAGACTTGAATTTAAGAAAAATTAAAGTGCGTCTTGTAAATAGAGGGCAAAGGGCAGCAGATGCAGACAGAGGTGCCAGCGCACCAGGAGGAGTGCTGGAGACGGAGTGCGCACAGGGAAATGCATTTCTTCTCTTATTTAAGTGTCTTTGGAAAGTAATGAAAGTACTGGCACTTAGCCCCACATGACAGGTTTAGAGTCCACTTGTGAGGCGAAGTCTGAAAACCCGACAGAGGCTACGAGGGGAACTGAGAAGTATGCCTTTGTGGGGTTCTGATACAAAGCAGCACAAACATGAGGGTACATAGTGGACTCCATGTCATGAATACTGGTTTACATAACTTCATAATAACCTAGATTATTAATACACAGTTGGGATGAGTAGAACCAGGCCAAAGTCAAACCTTTCAAAGCAGTCGCAAACAGGAAACTCTCACTGTCGAACTGTTAACTTCTAACAGGGATGGTGATAATCCGTGGACTCATGCTAGCATCCTGCTCTCATGAATCAGTTTTACTGAACCAAGACCATTCACTTGTGCATTATCTACCAGGACTTTCAAGTTCCTATGGATGGGAGAGCAGTGTCAAAACAAGGACACAAAGGGAGGTGGGTAGGGAAGGGGGAGAGTAGATCTCGGAGGACTTGGGTGGGTGAATATGATCAAAATACCTTGTATGAAGTTCCCTAAGAATTCATAAAATAAAAACGGAAGGCCTGAGAGCCTGGAATGTTCATCACCTGGGTACATGGAAACTCTACAGCACCTAGACTTACAAACAACATTATCATCCCCTTCCAATAGCAGCCAGAAACTTCTTCAGAGCGTTTCACTTTGTGGCTTCAGTCCTAACAAGTGAGGCTGTTCCTCCCAGGTTGTCTTGTCAGCTCAGAGGGAACAGTGTCTACCCTGTGCAGCCTGTGGTACTGAGGAGGTGTGCTGGCATTGCTTAGTCGTGAACAGGAAGTTTCCATGGATGCCAAGTTAACTTCTTCCTGAGCTGAGGGGAGAGGACTGCGGAGGGGAGAAGGGACTTTCAGGGACACACTGGCGTGGGAAGGGTGACAGAGTCAGGGTTTCACAGAAAAGACAAGAGAAAAACTACCGCAAAGCCAGTGCGAGTGGAGTGAGGCTGTCTTTCCCTCCATTAGCCATTCCAGAAGGCCGAACTGACTCTGTCTTCCCTGTGGGTCTCCCAGCTCACCCACCACCCACAGTGCTAACACAGTTACAGTCAGACAACTGACTGCAAAAACGGCACCTTCTCACTCAGCATAACGACTCTGTGGACTCCAAGTCAGAGCTGCTCAACTTACTGACAAAAATGGACTTTTTTGTTTTTGCTATTGGCACCAGCAATCCAATGGTCAGAGAAACAGATCCTTCTTGGCTACGCACATCGTCAGCACAACTGTCAGGGAGATTCCCCTTCCTGGGTCCTTTGAGAGACAGCGATGTGATGGGCTGACCCCACGCCCAGGACCGGCAGTTAGCAACATCGGCTCTTAATTTGTAAGCATCACAAACGGGGGTGGCGGTGGGAGTAGAGGGCAGCCCCTCTCAATCTCACTTAACGACTTCACACTGGTGTCGTCCGTAACCATCACTTTGAGGGTGTAATTGTGAGGTAAAGTCAAAGTGCTAACATTAATGGAAGAGGCTAACCAGCGTGGCAAGAGGCTCTCCACGAAGGGCGAGCACTGGCCAAGCCTTGTCAGAGTGGTTTCAGAAGACGCTAGTCTGAACAGACATACCATGTGTCATTGTGGAGCACCTAAGAGCCTACAGAATTTGGGGTACAGTGCCCCGGTGCAGGAAACAGAAGGTTCAAGGCCCTGCCAAGTGTCCTGAAGGGGGTCAGAACAGAACAGACTGTAGGATGTAAAGCAAGCCCTGTTCTGGGATGAGGTTCAGAATCCACTCCTGTCGTTGACCTTGTGTGGGACACCCCATCCCTTAGTCTCTCAAATTCACATTAGCAGGTTACTGTTGGCGGAGATGAGCAGGCAAAGCACAAGCCCGGGGCAGAAGAGTTTAGTGACTACTAGGTGTGGTGATGATGGCCAGGACCAGGGGAGGACCAAGCATGCAGCTTGTGGGTCTCAGCAGTATCTATACTCCTGCGGTAAACTCTAGGTCTGCTTAGGCCATGACTCTATGACTACAGGGGTGATGTGACTCTATGACTACAGGGGTGATGTGACTCTGATGCTCCGGGAGAGTCCCCGCTCCTGTGAAGGACACACTCAGGTCTCACAGCAGTGAGAACACTTCTGCCACGTGCATGCCAGTGGGGTGCAGGGGACGGAAAAGGACAGGAACGGTCACCTGTGTGCTTGGTGCCAATGTGATTCTTTATCTCTGCTTCCTCCATGGTTACAAAGTCACAGGCCGTGCAGCAAATGGAAAACATCCACTGCTCCTTGTCCACGTGGAGGGACATGTGGCTTACAAACTGGACATTGAGCTCCGTCTCAAATCCACACACATGGCAACTAAAACAAGGGAGGAAAGGGGGAAGGGTGAGACAGGCTTTTAAACACAGGCTGCTCAGTTACACGCAGTGCACACGAGAACACTAGTTTCATGTGTGTTCCTTATAGTAAAAGGTACAGCATCAGGAAATTCCTCTGCCTGCTCGGATGCTTCTGGAGTGGTCACCGTGCCAAACAGATTAGATGTCAGCATAATGCAGCAATCCCATACATGCTACAATGATGCTAAACAGTCATAAAGTTAATTAAAAACTACAGATTCCAGATGCTGCACATGGCCTAACGGGCTCCTCTGCCAAGGTATTCAGTGGTGGCCCACTGGCGGATCAGACTGCTGCACACCTCTGTCTCTCTTTGCCTCTAGAAACCCTTGGGTGCAGTGAGGAGAGCAAACAGATCTTTCCGTGGCACTCTGAGCAAGAGGCAGTCACATGACATCACCCAGGAGAAGCTGCACATCCACTTAGATGCCTTGCAGGGCAACTTTCTGCCAATATCACTAGGGCAAGATTTGATAGACTCGGGGGTTTCATGCTGATTCAAGGTTGAACACAGAATGTAGTGTGTCATCATGGGCAACCAGGGGACAGCACACTGGGCCATCTGAGCAACTGCATGGGAGTTCTCAGACCACCTTTTTGTGTGTTTTCCCCTGTTATTCTTAGGTTATAGCAAGGTACTCAGCCACCAAGTGCAGAGCCGCACCACAGCTAAGAGCCAATCATCCACAGAGCCCTGGTCTCTTTCTGGAGCCCTGTCTTAAAGACCCATCCCTCAGACCAGTTCTCTTTCCATCAATTTTATTGGAGCCAACCCGGGCTGGACAGGAATCCGTGCAAAGGCAGGGTTAATCTAAGCAAAGGACATATTCCAGTGAGGTGAGCATCTGCCTGAGGGACGGGGCTCTGGGCAGGCAGAGAGGGAGTGTCAGCACCAGGGTCTAAGAAACTTGGGCGAGCTGCTCTTGACTCACCTGTAATAGTAAGGGTGTTTCTTCCCGTCACTGCCTTCAGAAGTGACGGCGCTGACGATGTCCTCAGTGTCAGTACTCACCAGCTTCACAGAGTGCACGGTCAGGTGCTGGTTCAGATTTGCACGGCACTTAGCAGCGTAGGGGCACAAATGGCATTTGTATTTTCTTTCCTCTGGGGGAGAAACCAAAACTGCTCTCAAAAAAGAAAAAAAAATTCAAGACTTCACTCAGAAGAACCAATAAAAGTTGGTCCAAGTCTCCCTTCACGTGGGGACAAAGGTCATGCCTTGCAAGGGTTCCTAAGTGTATCCCTAGCAGTTTGCTCCTGTATCAATACTCAACTCACAAGGATTAAAAAGGCTCTCTCTAGGCAGCGGGACAAGACTTTGAGGCTGAAGTGTGGGTTTTATGGTATCCAAACCAAATCTGATTCAAGGGAGGTTCTGGAAGCCAAAAGCAGCACGGTAGCAATGGCTGCATGACTGTAGTGCTGCATGACTGTGCAATGCTGCATGATGACCCAACCCAGAGCAGTGTGCCACGCTTGGAGTTGTTTCCTCAGAGTTCTCAGATTTATTTGTCTTGGAACCTCGTCCTCCATCCCTCTTCATGACAAGGTTTGCTGCATGAGTGTGAACGAGTGTGCCATGTGTCATCCCTCATCCCTCTTCATGACAAGGTGTGTTTGCTGTGTGAGTGTGCACATGAGAGTGTCCCATGTGCCAGTTTTGGGAAGGCACTAAGATGGAGACAGCTAAGGAAATAAACCCTGATAGAACAGGAGCCTAAGAGGTCCATCACTTTCCCTCAGCTCCAGGCCCTGGCCAGCCAAGGAAGAAAAAACTAATGAAATTAAAGGGGGAAAATGACTTGTATAAAATAATTTAATTGGAAATTTTCATTTTACGTAAATAAAATTGAAAAATCTCAATTAATTTGTTAATGGAAATTGGCTCATAAAGCTGACTAAGGTTTCAGGAGCACTTCCAGAGCGGCGTTCTGATTTCATTTGATTAATCACAGGAATTGTTAAGTCCACGGAGCAGCCCTGCTTCCCCGTTAGATGATTACAAACTCACTTCCTATCCCAATGTCTGGGCTTGGCTTGAAGACACTTGTCTAGTTTCCTTCACCAGGAAGAATGTGGGGTAAAGTGTCCCCATCACAAAATGCAAGATACCACATTCTGTCACGGTGCCGCTCTCCACCCATTCTGACAGTGGCAGGCTCAAGGCTGGCCCTGAAGTGTGGGGAACATGTCTTAGAGTTTCCACCTTGGTGTTTAGAGATGAGGACCTGGGTTTCAGCACTCAGGTTCGCTTCCTCTGTAAAATGAACGGGGGAGTGGTCCCTCGAAGGGCCAGTAACACTGGGATTTCCTCTTCTGAGTCGTAAGGACTACCTGGGAAAATCTGCCTAATATCTTTATTAACAGTATTTCTTCATCCGCTTTCCAAATTTCCCTTCGTAATGGATTTATTCAAGTTCTTGTCTCAGTGCTATTTTGGTAATTTTGCTTAATTATCTATCAGCTAACTTCTATGCTGAAGAAAAAATAAAAAACATGAGATGCCTTATTCTCCAATAATTCTCTCTTTCTCTGAAACACACCTGCCTCTGCCTCCCAAGTGCTGGGATTAATGTGCCACCGCACCTGCCTCCAAAATTCTCCAGTGTCCTCTGTGATTAGCTTTCCCCTTCTTCCCCAGCCCAGAGAGTACCTGCTTCCCTTAATCAGGCGTCTGGGAAGTTGTCTGGATTTAAGTGCTTTTTACTGACTCCTCATGATGAGTGACAAGTTCCTTTATTTTTTCTTACGATTTATTTTATGTGCATTGGTGTTTTGCCTGCATGTACATCTATGTGAGTGTGTCTGATCTCAGGACCTGGACTTACAGACAGTTGTTGGTGCTGGGAATTGAACCCGGGTCCTCTGGAAGAGCAGCCAGTGCTCTTAACCCCTGAGCCGTCTCCAGCCTCCTTTATTTTTCTATGGCTTTGTGCTGACTTGAGCTGTATCTATCTTAGGTGAAGGGATAAAGTGTCCTCATTCCTTTCAGATATCTGATACTTGCATTTCCTTTTTCTTCCTTTTTGAAAATTGATCCTAATTAAGTAGGGAATTTTATTCCTCCTCAGTTACTTGGTTACTTGAAATTTCATTTAAATATGCTTAAAGAACAAGGCCTTAAAATCCCCACTTCTTAAAAACATGTTCTCATTTTCTGTCTAATATATGACGAAAATTTGAATTCAGTGAATTTAAAAAGATAAAAAGGTCAAAATTAATTTGTCCTATTAATATTGTCTCTGCATTTAGTTTTGCATAATTGTATAAAAAATTACTTTGAACCTTTATATTTTTCTTTTTTTTTTTAGATAGGGTTTGTACTCCATGCTGAGCTCAAACTACAGATGCTCCTGCCTCAGCCTCCCAAATGCTGATACTACAGGCATATTTCAGTATACCTGGCTCTATCATATTGATAGCTCTGATATTACAGACATGTTTCAGCATACCTGGCTCTACCATATTGATAGCTCTGATATTACAGGTGTGTTTCAGCATGCCTGGCTCTATCATATTGATAGCTCTGATATTACAGGCATATTTCAGCATACCTGGCTCTATCATATTGATAGCTCTGATATTACAGGCATATTTCAGTATGCCTGGCTCTATCATATTGATAGCTTTGATATTACAGGTGTGTTTCAGCATACCTGGCTCTATCATATTGATAGCTCTGATATTACAGGTGTGTTTCAGCATGCCTGGCTCTATCATATTGATAGCTCTGATATTACAGGTGTGTTTCAGTATACCTGGCTCTATCATATTGATAGCTCTGATATTACAGGCGTGTTTCAGCATGTCTGGCTCTATCATATTGATAGCTCTGATATTACAGGTGTGTTTCAGCATACCTGGCTCTATCATATTGATAGCTCTGATATTACAGGCGTGTTTCAGCATACCTGGCTCTATCATATTGATAGCTCTGATATTACAGGTGTGTTTCAGTATACCTGGTTCTATCATATTGATAGCTCTGATATTACAGGCGTGTTTCAGCATACCTGGCTCTATCATATTGATAGCTCTGATATTACAGGTGTGTTTCAGTATACCTGGCTCTATCATATTGATAGCTCTGATATTACAGTTGTGTTTCAGCATACCTGACTCTATCATATTGATAGCTCTGATATTACAGGCATGTTTCAGTATGCCTGACCATATCATACTGGTATATCATCTGGATGTCTTTAAAGTGTGACTTAATGTCAGGCTTTCAAAACAGTTGACTGTACTTCCTTCGGTGTTGAGGACTGAACGCTGGCCTCACATGTACTCTACCATACTTCAGGCCCGTCACCTGCACCTTCGGAATGCTTACTGATGAGGTCACCTGACCTTTTCTGCCTTCACTTGCTTTTGCTGATTATGCTACTGTTTGTTCTTTCTTTACTTCTTGTTAATTGGTTGCCCTCCTCGTCCTGACCCTTAGAACCGACATTTGCTGTCCATTGTTACAGGTAAACAAAGACAGAAACTATCTCTCCACCACCATAGTGCTCCCCCACCCACTGTGCCTGCCACCATGAGATGAACCAGAGGAGTGTCTTTTAAGCTCTCACACAACCTGGCTGTGAATAGCCATTCTTACATAATCCTATATCACACTTAGCACTCACACTCAAATCTAAATTAAAATCTCTTAATAAAAAGAAGTGGAAACTAAGTAGGGAGGGTTCAGCCCCAGCCTCTGAACCTGTAAGAGGCTATGAATCCGTTCTTCATAGAGTTAGGGAGTTGACTTGGAGGTACTTAAATGTGTATCTTTTCTCATTAGTTCCTCTGGGAATCCGACGAGGCTTTTCAATATAGAGAAGGTTTCCAGGGTCTCGTTTACACGTAACAGGCAGCACGGCCCGTAAGGGTCAGAACCGGCTAACTTTCCACCACTTCCTGTAGCAATTCTCCTACAGAAGAGGGGCCATGGCACGCTTGGAAGCTGTGGCCTCCACTCACCCGTGTGCAGCGAGAGGTGTCGAGACAGGGTCTGCTGTCGGCCGAACACTTTCCCACACACATCGCACGGAAAGAGCTGGTCATTGAACTTCCAGGATGGTAATCCATTTCCTGCCTCAAGGACTATCTTCTCTGTCTCTGGGCAGAGAGAACAAGGCATTGTGAGGAATACAGGGCAAAAGAAATGTATGGCATTTTAGCCAACTATGAAGATGTGTTCAGAGGCTTCCCCACTAACAAGAACCAGTGGCCATCCTCATCCTCATCCCCATCAATGAAGGGTACTGGTGGGGCCCCAATGCAAAGGGGTCTACAACCCAACAGCCATTGGGTCTTTGGTGGTTCCTCTTACTGGTAAAGGCCAGCGCGTGCTTACACACACACACACACACACACACACACACACACACACACAGGCCTGACAGCACTCTCTTCTCTACACAGAAGGTACTCAACAAACACTTGGGTGGGTGAGAGCTGCATGGTAACTTTCTAGAAATGTAACACCTGCTACAAAACAGTAAACAAAACATTTGAGAGGCCAGGTTCCAATATTAGAAAATAAAGTTCCATGTCTGGAGAGAAAATATTCCACTGCTCTTTATAAAGAAAAGTTTTGCTGCCAAGTTCTGAGTTGTGCAAAGTCTTTAGCCAGGAGCTCATGTCAAGCTGACTCCGGATGAGCACCACACAGTGCATCTAGCGCAAGAGCTCCACACCTCCTGTCCCCCCAGGAAAACAGTGCTCCACAAGCAATCCAGATGCAGCCTTGAACAGAGTGAGCACACTTCAATATACTCTTTCCAACTTAGAAAACTTTAATTTCCCATCATTGTCAATAGAATTTCCTTTTATTTCTGACCCATGCCTCTTCTCAATGAACCACAATAGACTACACAAACATCTTGTCTGAAGCCGTGTAAGAAGGCAGGTGACGGAGAGGGATGCCCGGAAGAGGGGAGTGGACACTTCCAAGGGACCGCTGTCAGTCAGCCAGTGTTTGTCCTTGACCTGACCAAGTTACTGTGGCCTTCCTGAATCATGGCGCTACATTACAGAATGGAGTGCATATGGGGAAAATTAAATGTCACCAGCAACTTTTCCTAAGATCCAAGCAGAAGGAAGTGTCCTGAGTGCCGCTTGGAGAACACGGCAGAACCAAGTGCTTGATTTCACACAATTAGGCTAAACCGTTTCCAGATACAAGTTTCCACCCGTGTTTGGAGAAGTCAACTGGATCAATGCACATTTGAAGGAGGCTTTGCCCGGCAGTGTACTCTGAGGAAAGAAGAAACAAATTCTGCAGACTGGGAAGGGAGAGCAGGGAGAAGCCGTGGAGAAACTGCAATAATGTTTGCTGCGCAGTCCTTGCCAGCAATCCCAGCCCTGATAAACACATCTATTGATTGATCTGTGTTTGTTAGAACACAGCTCTCAAGGCCTCAGGGAGAAGAAGCTAGTTTGTGTCAAGCAGGAATGCCTGACTAGGACTGTCCATAGAGCACGGGGTGGAAGGGCGTAGGGGATGGTGGGAAGGGGAAGAGAGGGGTCAGCCAGACATCTAAAGACAAAGACCACTCCTGGGTGACTGTTCTCAAGCCTGAGTGTGGGTATTTCAGCCACAGAGAGATGGGAATGGTATTTCAAGTAGTTCCTTCCAAGTGTGTAATCAAATAGCGCTTTCAGGAGGGCGATAATTATAATAATAGGTGGAGGTCAAGATGGCACAGTGTCTTCCAATGTATCCACAATAAATGAATTAATTGTGCCACAGACCCAGCACGTAGGTGTAATTAACAATGAAGATACCTCTTAATAATTCTTCTGAGTATTAGTCATGTACTTGAGAAGCTAAAGCATCATAAAGAATTCAGCTACTTCCACAGTCTTAGCAAGCTGTGGTAACTTTGAGGACCCGGACAACTAAGCAGAGAACGCACCTCATAGGCATATGAGGCACCCGACATGCCCCAGCCCCAGCCCGTCTGGGCATGGATCTTAACCCCCTGGTTTCTGCATCTATGCTACAGGGACTAAAGACTAGTCTTACTTTACAGTCAGATGAATGGGGACTTCTTAGCATTAACATACTGATTAGTACAATTAATTTAATAGCATAACTATTAAGGTCAACTGGTAATTCAGAGCAAAAAGTAAGGCATATATGTCTGTAAGGCTAATCTTGGTTGTCAGTTGGACACTCCTGGAAAGAGGTAGCCGCAATGGAAGAGCTAGCTCTATCAGACTGGCCTGTGGCCATGTCTGCGGGACATTTTCTTGATTACAAATTGACATAGGAGGGCTCAGCCCCCCCAGAGTGGTACAATCCCTAGGCAGTGAGCTTGGGCTGTACAAGAAGGCTAGCTGAACACTGAGAGCAAGCCAGTAAGCAATGCTTGTCCATGGCTTCTGCTTCAAGCTCCTTCCTTGAGCTCCTGCCTAGGTCCCCCTTGATGATGGAGTGTAACCTGTAAACCAAATAAGCACCCCCACTCCCCAAATTGCTTTTGGTCAGAGTGTTTATCACAGCAATAGATAACAAATTAGAACAGTGTTTTAACTAAACTTAAGAGATGTGCTCTCACGATTCTTAGTAGAAATGCTGGCAGTCCTAAGTCAAACTGCAAAGGTTTTACAGCCTCCCAGTCACACCATATCCCAGGCCGATTCTGGCTGAGACAGTCTCTCTGGCAGACACGATTACTGTGAACCCGACAGTCATAGTCACAACAGTCCTTTCCTGCTGTCCTCTCCCACTATGGAGGCAACTGCTGTTGGTCATGAGTTAAAAGCACTGTCCAATGAAAAGGCTTTTGCTTTCCTGATCAAAAGAAGGATATGATCGGTGTCGGTTTTCTTTCTTTTTCATGCTTTGACAGTAGAGGGAATCCCAGGGATGGTGGCAGCTCTTGTGTGAACAGGAAGCATGAAGAAGCAAGCCAACTTCCAAGCATGGAGGAAGAAGGTGATGGAAAAAACAAACCAAACAAAACAGGGCTTTGCTGTCAATGCTCAGTGGCCAAGTGAAGCCAGGAGTCATTTACCACCGGATTTCTTGTTCGGTGAAGAAAATAAGTCACTGGATTGTTTTAAATTACTAATGCCATTCTTAACTGAAACCCTCTTCCACGCTCGTCCCCCAGCTGCAGCATCCCTGAAGGGCACTTCATCTTCTCTCTTGACAGCAGCAAGTGTGAGGCTGGAGGAGCACATTCCCATCTTAATTATCTTTGGTTCTGCTTTAAAAACCTTACAAGCTTTTTTTTAGATTAGTTAAGGAATTTACTTTAATTTTTTTTTTTTTTTTTTACTGAAGCACAACATGTACCCCAAATGGAAAAGCACGCACACCAGTAACTGCATCTCAATTAGTCTCAAAGTCTCCAGACAGTTCAAACTATGGGTGTTATTTAAAAACTCCGACTTCCTTCTTTATCCCCAGACCCCCTGGTGTTTGCTTCATTATCTTAAGTAGCTGCGCAGTTATGATCTTTTTCCTTTCTTTTAGAGCAAAACTCCAGTCTAATGACAAATTCTTTCTTGCCCAGTTTCATAGGATTTTATCTTGGGCAAAAACATTTTATTTCTTTTCAGACATTTTTATTCTGATTTCTAGAATACCCTCAAATCGCTCCGTAGACTCCTGGCTACTTGGTACAATGCAGTCTCAGGCTTTCCTCTCTAACCGTTCACCTGTAGTTTTGGCCTTGAACATCACTTAGGGCTTTTCCATGTCCTTAATTAAGGCTTCTGTTCTGTTTTGTATGGTGGATGGCATGCAGCCCCTCAAACATGCCGAACTGTATCACTGAGCTGCACTCCCAGCTAGGTTTTTATTTTCAGTGATGCAAACAGATGTCCAGGCACAAGTATTTCTGTCTCTGCAGTGTGGCCGTGTCTGTGCTGTGTCAGTGAGATGTCCCCAGCTATCGCTACACAGTGACTTGAGGCCCCCTATTCATGATGATGAGGCCTCATTTTGCAAGATGCAATATGGCAAACTGTGCTTCTTAAGACCCACTGACCCAAAGGGATGTGTCTTATTTGACATGGTCATGGGCATGGGATGATCAAACCCAACAACTGTGTCTCCAAAACTGTAGACTGGGGCACAGAATATGGAGCAAGCTGAGGACCCACAGAGCCTCAAACCCAACCCCTTCATACTAGAGGACCAAATGAATCATTAATTCCAAGATCTTCCCAACCCGAGGTGCACTTCAAGTTGCCTATGGTCAAGAAGGGTTTCCATGGTAACCATGTTTCCACTCTACCTCAAACCTTCATTCAAGAAGGAACCTGAATTTTCATCTTGTTTAAGTCTCTTTTCTTAGATGAAAGAAAACCAAGGCCCAGAGAAAGCAAGTGACTTCCCTAGGCCGTCTTGTTAGTGGCTGAGAGAACTAGACTTGCCCATATCTCATCTTTGCTCCTCCAAGCCACAGGAAACCAACTCAAAACCCTACAACAAACAAAAGCATTTTCTCCTCCCCCTGTTCCTTGGCTGTGCATTTAATATTCTTAGTTACAAGTGGACACATCCCAAGTTGGCAACAATTCAAACACTAGGATTTCTTCTAACTCCTTTCTTAAAAGGGCCAGCCTAGGATGTTCCAGGCACAGAGGCTGAGAGCCTACAGTAAGCCATATATCAGTGTCAAGGAGGGTCAACAGGACAGTCAGATGGGTACATCCTAAAAGTCAAGCCTTCTCTTCGATGTCAAGTAAGTCATACTGAAAAATCCCTTGGGCCTTTGGTTGCTACGCAGGGAGACTGTGGTAATAAACACATTTAAGGCATTGCTCTCAAAACAAGGGGGATAAAGAGGAGGACTTGAGTTTGTCTCATTAAGTTCTTTGGCCTTCTGTCTGGAGCATGACATGGCTTTGCTGGGGGAGAAAAGCTATGTTCTTTGATGGATCGACCCTCCCCAGCAACCATCACTCCACCTGACTTGGGCAAGAGAAATGCTGTGAGAAGGGGGCTGTACATGGGCAAAGCCGGACAACATGAGCTCAGCTCATAAATAACTGTTCCCATCGGCCAAAGCCAGACTGGCTGGCTCATCTCTGGAGAACAGGGTCTGGGGCCACCTGTGTTTTCTTTCCATCCTGACACATGGAGTCTCGATTAGTTCAGCTGAAAAGTTTTGAGACATAACTCAAAGGTGGAATTCTGGGCTTCTCTAGACTCCTGATAGATGGAAACCAATGAGTCAGGTTGTATTCCAGGAAGGCCATGGCACTTTCTGGTCAGGCCCAATTCACCTGGTTCTCTCCTCTAGCCTCTGCTTAAATCAAGTTCTCACCTGCTGCCAAGGAAGTTCCCAGCCTTCAGGGCTATGCCTCTTGAGGCTGATTATCATCAAGCAAGTGCTGGAAGGTCTTCTACATCCTGGAAAAAATCTGTAAGGGTCTTTTTTCATCTTAGAACCAGTATCTGCTCCTTTGGCTCAGACAACTGAGCTTGGAGCCTCAGGACTGGACTAGGACAGTGACCACAACGCAAGTGTCTAGCTGGCTTTCATATCCTGTGCCACCAAGTCATGAACCACTAGTGGCCCTGGGCAAAACCTCACAGTTGTTGCTCCTTGCTGCCCCTAACAGACTTACTAGGTTCCCTATGACTGACTCACTGTGGCTCTCCATGTGACCAATTTCTCCTGTAAGACCACTTCAAATACTCTCTCAAAGTAGTATTTATTTATCTATCTGGTGGTCAAGACATCCATTCAACAAACTATTAGGATAGCAGAATTTAGCAAAGGTTTGTCAACCTGTGACCAACTACAAGCATTGGGTGCAGATTCTAAAGTATGGCACGGTTCACTGCCTTGGTCTTCTTTGGGTCTTTTGGAGAACATAAATGCTTAACAAACTACAAAATAAAGCTTTATTTAAATACTTTTGTGTTGTCATTTATTTTTGCTCTTCTGGGGGGCCCACCACCCAGCTCCCAAATAAATCACACATGGAGGCTTATTCTTAATTATAAATGCCTGGCCTTAGCTTGGCTTGTTTCTTGCCAGCTTTCCTAAACTTAACTTATCCTGTCTACCTTCTGCCTCTGGGATTTTCCCATTCTCTTACTTCTGTAAATCTTACTCTTATTCTGTGGCTGCCTGTGTAGCTGGGTGGCTGCCCCTGATGTCCTCCTCCTTCTATGGCTGCTGTTCTCTCCTTTCCTCCCAAATTTCTCCTTCTATTTATACTCTCTGTCTGCCAGCCCCGCTTATCCTTTCTCCTGCCTTGCTATTGGCCATTCAGTTCTTTATTAGACCATGAGGTGTTTTAGACAAGCACAGTAACACAGCTTCACAGAGTTAAACAAACACAACATAAACAAAAGTAACACATCTTAAAATAATATACTACACCACTTCTGGAAGATGCATGTATGAAAGGTTGAAACCCAGCATGCAAGTCTCCAAAGCTGTCCAGGACATTCAACCATGTTGGGAGGGAGTGCTATTAAACTGGAACATTAGAAAGTAGAGGCCCGCCCACCCTCAAACCAGCTCCTTCATCTACATGGAGGCAATATGGAGCATTGATTCTAAGACCGCTCCCACCCAAGTGTATCTAGCACATCATATACAATTAAGAAGGGCCCAACAGGACCTGACCACCTTGCCTCAAACCTTGGTTCAAGCAGGAATCTTACCATCTGATTCAGTGTTAAAACTTGTGCACATAAGGACACGGGCTGAGAGAGCCCAAATGACTAGTGAATGTTGATTGACAAGTGGCTTGGGGTGCAGAAGCCTCTTTGAACTATGGTCTCATTCAAGCTCCCAGATGCTGTAAGAAGCCAATGTCAAAGTCCACTAAAGCAAACTGCTACCCTTTAAGGATCAACCCAGGAAAGCTGGTTGGTGTGGTGTTTTGTCTTTTTTTGTTTTGTTTTGTTTCTTTCTTTCTTTCTTTTTTTGAGATTGGGTCTCATCTGTTGGTTGGAACTCATTATTCAGTCTAGACTGACCTCAAATGTCTGACATATAATACCCCTGCTTCAAGCTTCCTAAGTGCTGGGATTACAGACATGAGCCACAACACCCAGCTTGGATGAGATTGGTTGCTTAGTACTGGGCCAATAGTTAGTTTCAATAAATACTCACTGATTGACTACTATCTGTTAAATCAGGGAGGACGTATGTGTTTTCTAGACCTGGTCCTCTACACAAGTCACTTCAAAGTAATGGTAGAAAATTCAAGCTTGAATCTTCTGCTAACAGACAATGCCTGGGACCAGGAACTTCTTATTCCAAGGCAGCTGAATCATGTGGAGCTTGACTACTACATGGGAAACTTCTCTAGACGTCTAGACAGAGTCACTGCTAGAATCTAGGCCAACTGATGCCTGCTCTGCTTCTATATAACTTAACTTTGAAAAAAGAAATCCATGAATAAAAATGTTGATATTGATTCTTTATTTTCCTCTACTTGATAGTCCTTAATAAATGCTCAATAAATAAACAAGCCAGTCACATCACCACATTCATGTCTGCTGTGTTAAGTGGACATCTAATCACACTGCAGCATGGAAACAAACTGTTCTCAGGTTGACAGGCTTTTGGGTATTGTTACTCTTCATAATGATGGTGGCAGGGTTTAAATTCTCAGCAAATGCTCTCAGCATGCCCCAATATTGAGGACATTAAAATCTTGGGTGGGAAACCACCAAGCCTGGAAGTTGTATCATTTCTTTCTTTTTGAAGGGAGTTTGGGATGGGAGTGGGAGGGCTGGCAGACACTAATAAGTATTCAATGCTGAGCAGAATTCCCCCCCCCTTTATTTAAGGGTAGCAGCATTCCCAGCTACAGGCACATACCTTTCCGTCCAACTTCCCCTGTTCTGAGAGGCTAGTGTAGAACCCAGTTCTGGTTGAGGAAGGTGGAAGTTCTTGCTGAGAGTGTCTTTGACGCTTTCACTACCCATAATCCTCAAAGGCAGTCAAAATCTTTTGCCTTTGACCCTGGGCATCTCCCTTGATGCCAGCAGGTGGAGCAGTGTCCTTCAGCCATGAAGATGAAAACCACTGATAATGCCAGAAGACTGAGTACTCAGTGTACACTGTCTGTCTCTAACTCGTTAGATAAAACAGATCCATGTTCAGTAGCCTCTGAGTGAAGCTGCACACACTTCTAACAGTGACTCCACTGGGCAAACATTAGGATTTGTTAAGCAGGGCACCAAGGAGGCAACGCAGGACTGAGACAATGACTTACATCTGCGGAGGAGTCATCATTGTCCTAGACCCCATGCTCTATGCTTTCCACATTGCATTTAACCTCTCAAAGCACCGTACCTAAGACACTCGTGTCAGACCTACCATTTGAAAGGAAAAGTATCAGCCGGCTCGGGGTGGCTGAGCTGAAGGCCGCCTAGCTAGTGGCTGCCAGTCTCTCCCACTCAAAAGCCCGTCCAATGCATTATACTATAAGACCGCAGAGGAAAAGTCTAACAACTTCAATTTACTGCACCAGAGAAATCTGCTACAGCAATCTAATTTAGTTCCATTTTAAAGTTCCCTGTGAGCACTAACCACAGAGGCTTCTAACCAGGTGCCTCATGTCTGCAGTGCCGGCACTAGCAAGACTAAGGCAGAAGGAAAGTCATGAGTTCAAGAGCAGCCTGGGCTACAGAGTGAGACCTTATCTGAAAAAACAAAAGAAGGAAGGAAGGGAGGAGGGTTGGGGGAAGAGAGCCACTACCAAGGCCTCAGTGAATACATTATTTAAGAAGGCATTACTGGGGCCACCCAAACACTTCCCCCAGGGCCTGCTTGGAGAGAGGAAGGCAGAACTCCATCCTTATCTTTTCTCTACCTATCCTTTCTGCTGTCTGCTGACTCTCCAGCCACTTCCCAGGTCTTACATCAGATGTGTAGTATAAGCTATACTATAGTTTGGAATCTTAAATGTCCTTGTGTTAGGCCTGGTCCTTAGCTTGCCGTCATTGGGAGGTGATGAAATGTTTGAGGTAGCCCACTGGGAAGTCTTCAAGTCACTGGAGTGTGCCCTTGAAGGGGACATGTCTTTCGGCTTCTGGGCTTTGAGGGTCTGTGGTTTTGCACTGCCCCATCTCCCAGTGTGAGGTACCTCCCCCTCAACAGAGGTGTAAATAAGGGTCTGGCCAATCATAGGACAGAACCTTCTCACTGTGAGCGCAGACAAGCCTTTTCTCCTCATAAAGAGGTTTTCTCAGGTTTTTGCTGTAGAAACAAAGTTAATTGATACACTGTCTATAAAAATGGTTGGTCTGGCAAAAGATCAGTGGGTAAAGGCACTTCTGCATGTCTGGTGACGTGAGTTCAATCCCCGATACCGATATTACAGGAGAGAACGACTCCCAGAAGCTGCCCACTGACCTCCAGACATGCACCATGGCACATGTGTGAATTCACATGCATGAAAAAGTAAATGTTGTAAAACATTAGAACAAAAAATTCTGACTCATGCCTATAATCCTAGCTCTTGGAATACCACGGCAGGAGGATGGCTGTGAGGTCTGGACCAGTTTGCCTGTCTCGGCATAGTGACTTCTAGGTCAGCTTAGGCTACAGAGTGACAGCTTGCCTTAACACTCGCCCCATACCCTGACCCAAATTCTGAGCACCGATTAGCAAATTTTAGTGAAAAGTTTTTCTTCAGGTCCACTTGCATCTGCCTGAGAGTGAGTCACGACACCGACTATTTTTTCAACTTTTCCGAGAGAGAGAGAGAGAGAGAGAGAGAGAGAGAGAGAGAGAAAGACACAGCCAAACAAATTCGAGCCTGCTGTGACTGCAGTGAGTCTCTGAAAACCATTAACTCCAAAGCTTCTCTTCCACGGTTACTGGGACATTTGGGAAGGTAGAAGAACATCCTGAGGGAACACATCACCATCATCTAAATCGTCAGGGGAGTTTCCCCGCTCCTCACTGATTGAGGGGCTGTATGAAAATACAGACTGAATGAATAAATGAGGGATAATTAAAAGCAGTGAAGGTCTAGGCTAAGGCTGCGCCTCGATGGTGGAGCACTGGGTTAGCATATGCAAGGCCTTGGGTCGGCGCTCCAGCACGGCAAAATACAAATACATTATAAGTTATTGTATAATCTGAAATTACCATATTATGAAATACCTTGTACATGAATAAGATTTTAATGCTTCTTTGCTCTCTAAATTATACACCATGCTAAATATCCCACCAACATTCAGATACTTCCTGATCTGTTTTATGATTCATGTCACAGTCATAAATATTACTGAAGTGAGCCTTCAGAGGTCAAGTGGGCCTCACTGAGGCTAGAATCCACTGGAATTCTCAATGATTTTTGTCTTCTTTTCTTAGTGATAAGCCTTGATCCTACCAACGGCTCCTTCAAAGGTTTCCCAATACTGTCAAAGCCTTACCAGCTCTGGATGCAGGATTCCTGTGTCTAACCTGCTGCCTTTACTTCTGACTTCTGAAGTGACAGAACCAGCCATGTGATGGGCCTTCGGCGTTGGCACACACAGCACCCCTTGCTTAGCTTAGGGGAGATCTGGCATCTAAGGCATACTGAGCACAAATGGGGGCATCGTGGAGTATCCTCTAAGGATAATGGACAAATGTGTCTGCATTACTTCAAAGCTCTGCTTTCCCAGTTTGTAAGGCCATTTAAAAAAGCAAGCTCAGAGGACTGATAGTCCCCTACCCCCACCCCACAAGATAGAGCTCTGCATGGCCCTGGAACTCGATCTGTAGACCAGGCTGGCCTTGAACTCAGAGATCAGCCTGCTCCTGCCTCCCGACTGCTGGGATTAAAGGCACGTGCCAACCCCCCCCCTCCCCGGCCCCAGACGTTTATCCAAGGAATATTTATTGTGCTTTTTGTTCTAAAATTAATTTGTCTTTTTTTATTTGGAAAAATACTATACAACAAAAATCTGTACTTTTATCACTTAAAAAAAAACCCAACCATATTAAAAAAAATCTTGACTCTGAAATATTGTTTATTTGATTAAGCAGGATGTTTTCATATG
>CABHPP010114937.1:19053-33739 GCA_902168425.1 Peromyscus attwateri | reverse complement strand
ACACACACACACACACATACACACGCACACGCGCACACACACACACACACACACACACGCACCCAAGCACTCGCACACCCGCACACACATAGAGACAAGGCGGGAGGGACCATCGAATTTAAACACCCTGAATGCTTTTCTCGTCTGGTTGCTCTCATGTCAATGGAAGCTGTTGGGAATGCCCAAGTTGTTACTGCAGCCCTCCAGATACCACCCTTCTACTGTCTCCCCACCGATGCCCCAGAGTCACCAGCCACTGCCCCCAGGCACCAGTCTCTTTCATCCACACCCCTGTCAACGATCTCACACCCTCCCTTTTCTGTTCTGCCTTTCCTACCCTCTGTCCTGCATGTTGCCACCTCAGCCATTGTTTGGCAAGTACTAACCGTATTACGTGGGCCTGTGGAAAGTGTCCAGTGACTCCCAAATCCACAGGGAATAAAGGTGAAACATTCCATTGGCACACGACCCAGGGGAAACAGCTCTGCCCCCTCCTCTCTCTTTGGAGAACTCGGCTAGGGTACCTCAGGCCGCCACTGCTGTAGAGATACACTTCTCTACTCCCAGAACTAAGTCCTCCTCAACTTCACATCACCTCAGAAGTCACTCCTCAGAGACATCTAGGCACTGCTGTGTCCACGGCTAACCCTGCGTAGCACTTGCACTATCAGAAGTTCTTTGTTCCGGGTGGTGGGTTTGTCTGTTGTTCATTCTGCATCACTGGTGCCTGCAGACTGGCTTCCTGGCTCACCGGCACACCCAGATAGTTGGTGGACGCCATGAAGAAGGCACCCCTTTCTTCCTGGTATGTATGGCTTTGATTGGGCCACTTGGCCTCTTATATATACATCAGCTAGCAGAACATTGGGTTTTTCCTGAGGATATGTCAGAAAGTCAACATGGCAGCCTGCAATGCCTTGCTTGGCCATGGGTAGAGTGAGCACAGACAGACAGCACTTCTTCCTGTTTTACAGGAAATCTTCAGAGGAACTGGACATGGACAAGGTGACTGCGGCAATGGTGCTAACCAGCTTGTCAACTAGCCCTTTGGTCCGAAGCCCTCCTGTGCGACCTAATGGTAAGCCAACCGAGGGAAAGTGCCCGTTAGCACCCAGAGCAAGGCCTCTCTCTGCCTAGGGATCGCCTTCCTCTCGAATGAAAAACTGTTTCGAATCAGGGGAAATGTGGGGAAATAGAGACCCTGGGCCATCGGCCTCCTCCACCGCCTAAGACCCCAGCATTCTCATGTCCTCACCTAGGCAGCTCACATCTGCTGAGCTCTGAGACGTGCTTGCTGCCTTCCCAGGACACATCTGTGCAGTACGGACGTTCCTTTTCCTAGGCAAATGGAGAGCAGGCTAATGAACTTGTTTTCCCAGCACAGTTTCTTTTTCATTGAGAGGTAGTTGGATGAGTGAACTCATTGAAGATCCAGCAGTTTGTAAAAGCATTATCACACTTCATAACCAAGAGAAGGATTTAGTCCACTCATGAATTCAGTATATATCAGATACCACCCAGGTGATTTGAATGTATCAGTAGAATATAAATAGTGCCCATACTCAGAGAGAGTACACAGGCCCTTTCAGGAAGAAAAACTCTGTCAGTCATGGCCTCATTAACAGCTAGCATATTAATTGAGCAGTGACTTAGCTATCTGCTGAGTGTTCTACTTACTTTATCTCAGGGTATTTCTACCAGCAAGTGTACAAGATGCTATTATCACCATTTTACAGATAGGTAAACCAAGGCACGTGCAGACTAATTGGCTTTCAAATGGTAGAACTACATTTCTAGTTCCTGTCTTCCTGATTCCAGATCTGCCTTCCTAATGGTGGTGTGATATTGCTTCACCTAATCTTCATGATGAGTTGGGAAAGCAGACAGTGGGAGATGAAGTTGGACAGAGGAGAACAGGAGCTTTATTGTGACAGATCATGTATGCCTGGCCAGAAGTCTGTCTTCTGAGACTGTGAGAGAGCTGCTAAAGTAATCCACCCAGGTGGTTGAAAATTAGGATTAGTGCCGGGCGGTGGTGGCGCACGCCTTTAATCCCAGTACTTGGGAGGCAGAGGCAGGCGGATCTTTGTGAGTTCAAGGCCAGCCTGGTCTACAGAGTGAGATCCAGGAAAGGCGCAAAGCTACAGAGAAACCCTGTCTCGAAAAACCAAAAAAAAAAGAAAATTAGGATTAGAATACCAGACTGCATACATGTTTGTATGTGTGTACGCATGTGTTTTTAAACATAGCCGTATACATAGATGAACTTATGTATACTGCATAAGCACATGCTCTGAGATGATATGATCATTCTTATTTGGTGCCTTGGCCTTTTGGGAGCCTCTTGGCAAATGGATACCCAGATTTGCCTTTCTTGCTAGGCAGCATTGCTGGAGGTAAAACTGGGGTACCCCCAAAACATTCTAGGAATGAGTTTGAATCCATAGAGAGAAAAAGATATTTTTAAATTAATCACTATTTTTACTATATGATTTTTTTAATTGAGAACATTTCTCCTGTTCCTTTGTATTTAAAGGTTATAATGAAAATAAACCTTTTCATACTTCAATACACACTTCTGTTAGCACAGCAATAGAGTTTGTCAGTGTTCATTGATGGTTTAAAAAACCACTACTTAGCTAGGCGTGGTGGCAAATGCCTTTAATCTCAGCACTGAAAAGGCAAAAGCAGATGGATCTCTGTGAATTAATGAGGCCAGCCTGGCCCACGCAGAGAGACCTTGCTTCAAAATAAATAAACAGATAAATAAATACAATATAATCATTTTAAAATAGCTACTCAACTACTGAATTTACAAAAGGAAGCAAATTTTTAAGTAAGGGAAGCAATTTATCATAATAAAGTCATTAGTTTTTAGGGGAATAAAGTTGTTTTCCAGAATGACGCTGTATCAGTGAGTTTGGGGAACCTGTTGTGATCCTTTTCTGTGACTGAGAAGGATTTCTCTGTTAGGAGGTAGCTTTGCAAAGAGCTAAGAGCCCAGCTGGGCCCGTCTGCCTATTTGGCTAGTGCTGGCTTAAGATAAGGAAATGCTGCAGCCCAGGAAACACGATGAGTGTTTCTGAAAGATTCATCTCGTGTTAGCTTGTCTTCCTGGCTGAGGAGTGAAGGAAGCGCATTCACAGACTGGTAAGCAGATACCCTGCTGACACTGACGTGAAGCAACATAACACACCTTGACGATGGCTCGTTCTCCTACGGACCGTGACAGCACATCCCTCAGCGTGAACTTCACTTTACTGTAGGAGACTGTGGTGGAGTCTGTGAGGAGGCGCCACTGAAGGATGCTGCGCTGCATTCAGCGCTCCTGTTAGGCCCCTGCAGTCTGCTGTGCCGGAGCATCCATTCCTCACCCTCAGTCTGCAGGGGCGGAAATACTACACTGGCTTTGTGATGCTTAAAAAAAATAATAATAATTCTGCTAGTCTTACCATCATGAAATGGGCAACTGCTACTTCAGTTTGAAATTTGATGACTTTTACTAAAGTCTTTGTTTGATATAGTTGAGGAATTTGCTGGAAATCTATAACTAGGTAAGGGTAGTGATTTCTCTACGAATACTAGTCTACTCTTCATCTTTGCTTCGTTAGTAATTACACAGACAGTAGTAGTATTTTTTAATGAAGCATTTGGGGATTTCCTCCCTCTCCCCCCACCATTAGGGTTTTAATACATTCGCAATGCACATAAATATGGAAGAGGAATTATCCAGAAAGTAGAATTTATATAAATGCTAATAAGTTTGGGTGTCCTGAAAGAGAAAGGAAATCTACAGTGATTAAAAGCCATCCTCCTCGGATGCTAACAGGAAGAAATCTCTGCGTCGGACTTCCTGCAGTTAAATTGAGCACCAGTGCAGTCAGTAGGTATAGCTAATAAATTCTGATGCAATCCAGCTCAACCACAGAGATAAGAGACGCTCACAGCAGAGGACCTGCATGCTCTGGATGACCAAGGGCCACTAGGGGACCAGGTCCTGACCTCGGCCGCCCAGGGTCACTTACTAGTTAGAGAGCCGGTAGATGAACTTCCTGTGCCAGGGTCAAATGGGGACACTCTTTACTCTGAGTGACAGACGTAACGGTGTTTGAAACTGCAGATGAGCTCCATTAAGTAGGGGGAGTTGGAACGCACGGTACGAGCGCAGATGTGGAGGACTGATGAGTGTGAAGGAGCTCGTAAGAGGGGGCCGGAGGGAAGGGGAAGAATTAGAATGAAGTATAATGACACAGATGTGTGGGAATGCCATTATAAAACACATTATTTTATACATTAAGTTTGAAAATTAAGTTTAAAAGGATAGAAGAGCAGTCAGAATATAAGACACTATTTGTTTTAATCAGCAGTGGGAAGTCGTTTTAGATGCCAGTCTAGAAATTATCAATTCTGATTGACAGAGTCTTAAGTCTTAATCTGATTTCTGAGACATACATCCCAGGAACCATAGTCACATGAGTAATGCCCTTTTTTGAAAAAGGAGAATGGAACCGGAGGGGGCAACTTAGTGGCCAGGTAGGAGGATACCACAGGCGGTTTAACACTCAGAAGCACGGCAGCCAGCAAACCAGAGGCCCCACAGGTGGTGAACAAGAAATAACCACTACTTCCTTGTTTTCGGTTAATCTCCACCAATCCCAAGGAAGGAGCGCTGTGCAGAAAACACACACATCAGAGAGCCCAGACAGCCCTGCTGCATTGTGGCTAAAACAACTGCTTAGAAGCTACCGTGTGACTGGGGTGGGTGAGAACGCATAGCTTACAGCTGCTGTGGGTTACTGCATGCAACATGGAGGTGAGGACAGAGCTCCAACCCTTCCCCAGAGGCCCTCACTTGCTGTCCCTGTGCTCACAGAGGGCCTCAGCGGGTCCTGGAAGGAGGGTGCACCGTCCAGCAGCAGCAGCAGTGGCTATTGGAGCTGGAGTGCTCCCAGTGACCAGTCCAACCCATCCACACCTTCGCCACCATTGTCCGCTGACAGCTTCAAGCCCTTCCGTAGCCCCGCGCCACCTGATGATGGCATCGACGAGGCGGAGGCCAGCAACCTGCTCTTCGATGAGCCCATTCCCAGGAAGAGAAAGGTGGGTGGTGCGCTGTACTCTGCACCCGAGGGACTGGTGCTTAGTCATCATGAGAATGAGCACACACGCACGTGCGCGCGCGCACACACACACACACACACACACACACACACATACTCACTCGTGTTCTGCCTTAGTTGTCTCTGACATTGCCAGCTTCCCTGATTAAAGACAAAAATTGCTAGAGTACCCCTGCACATGCCCCATCTGGATGCACGTCCCATCCTGTGTATACATTGTCAAACAGCTCTGCCTTGTTTGAAAGCTAAAATACTGGACTGAGACTTCCTGTGGCTAAATGCTCTTAAAATATAGCCAGTATTTTTTCTTTTTTCTGCTTCCATCAGCACAAAAGTCTTTGCTCAGTTTTACACAACTAGATATGCAAAAGTTGACACATAAATGTGTATGCTTCCATCCTGAAAATTATGTTTATTAAACAAAAATGTAATGAAGAGCTAAATATTGGGCTCGGTAGTGTGACTGACTATACATCTATTTGGTCCTTACAAAAGTGCTATATAGAAATTGAGGTTCTGGGATATTTTTATTAAGAGCCACCATCCAAACCCATAGTCTTTTCATTCTCTCCAGGAATCTTTGATTTATTATCATCATTTTCAGGGTTTGGATTTTTCTAACATTGATTTACTTGTGTTGTGTGTGTTTGAGTGTGCATGTAGAGGTTACAGCACAGCTTGAGGGAGTTGGTTCTCCCCTTCTGCCCTGTGGGTTCTGGGGATTGCACACAGATTTGGTAGCAAGTGCCTTTACCCACTGAGCCATTCTCGATGACCCTTCGCCCTCCATTTTATAGAAGCATTTTTATTTCCTAGGCGACAGCAACACTGCTCCTAAACCTAGAGAACATTTTAGCATAGTTTGACAATGATGTGATATGGACATTATATGCTGGTTTTAAAATTGTATGTGGGTGTCATCATTCTTAATGATGACCCATAAACAAACCGAGGTCTTGAGGATGCATTGCAACCTTGTCCTCCCCTGAATGAGTTTGGAGAGAAAAATAAAAAGGTGGCATTGGTCCAGCACCCTCCCTGCCTCCCTCAGCATCATTCCGAGCATGCAGGGTGAGTAGGACAGCAGTTCTGTCCAGGTATGCCCCAAGGAATAGGGCCATCTTTACCCAGAGAGGAGGGCCTTTGTGCAGCGTCCTGCTTCCCTGGAGGAAGTGTCCTGTAGAGTCCGGTTTAAGGAAGGGCACTCCATGAGACCCTGGGACTCACTTGATGAGTCAAGGAGCGCTAGCACTTGGATCCATGGATAGCTGCAGACAAGATTGACAGCTGTCTAGAGCTGAACTCTTGTTTGGCCTGTCACTCCCAGGGTATCTGAGCAAGCAGTCCAGATTCATCAGTGTGGACAGTGTTGTGGCAAGATCTCATAGAACAATGGCCCTCCAATGCTTTCAAAGTACATTAATGATCACCCATCACAGATACATTTGTAATATGCTATAGAACCAGAAGTCGTGTTCTTCCCTTATTGTTAGGCTGTGTCAGTCTGGCTCAGACAGAGTCTACACACATCAGTAAAATTAGCAGTTGAGTCACCAAAGGAAAAGAGGAGAAAGCCTCATCACAAAGTGGGTGAAGTGCTTGCTTTGCAAGCATGGGGACCAAAGTTCACATCTTCAGAACTAACGTGAAGATGGACACAGTACTGTGCATCCATAATCCCAGTGCTCCGATAGCAAGATGGGAGACGGAGACAGGAGAATCTCCGAAACCTCACAGGCCAGCTCCTCTGGTGTAGACAGCAGTAAACAAGAGACCCTGATGGGGTCTCAAACACGATAAGGGGCAAGGACTGACACCCAGGTTGTCCTCTGACCTCCACCACGGCATGCGCACACCCATACACATGCAAATTAATCTGCTTATTTGGAGGGCACAGGCTTCCTTCACAGAAGGCTAGGTGGTAGACATGAAGGGGTCGGTTAGAACTATGTTGATTCTTTCTTGGTGTTTTCTTCCTCCAGACTCAGCCTTACCAGTGATGAGGGAACTGATAATCACTAATGTTACTGCCTTTGGCCTTTTGTACTCAAAATTACTTTGAGTAGTAAAAAATAGCAAGAAAACAGGACAGCCACTATTCATCTCTTTGTTTACTTTGGTGAACTGGTATTTATTGAGTACCATCAAGCAAAATGCTGGACACCCTGGAAGCAGGGGACAGCTGCTTCACTCAGAGGTTGAGAGCTGGGTGGGCAGGGGTTGATGTGCAAAAAGGCTAGACTAATTTTGAGAGACAAAAGCTGTCTTCAAATGTTGTTGCAAGATGCAAGCACTGTCATTCGGTTCTTTGACATTTCAAACCATGTTTCAGAAGGTCTCTACAGAATTCATTGAACTTCTTACAATGCCACTTCTATGTCACAGTCCCTCCTACCCTTTCTTTCCGGACTGAATGGCTTCAACAAAAAATGAGCTCTTCTGTCATCAATAAATTGTGACCTTAAAATATATATCAGCATTTGCACATGTATCCAGGGAGTAGGTGCCAAGATATGTACCTCCTGGGCATCACAGAAATCTCAGAATTTGCCATAGAGGAGATGGGAACTCTAGATGTGTGTACTGATAACCAAGCTCAGCAATGCCATCTGGGACACGGGAAAAAGGAATATTCCGTAGCACATCTGTGTATGAGCAGAAAACATAGTGAGGATGAAAAGTCACACTCTGTGCTACAGTAACCTGTCTCCCTGCTAAGTCCAAGTATCTGTAATCTTTGGGGGTGAGAACTGACTACCAAGGGTCCAAGTTGTCAAACTGAAGAAATAATTACTTGGCCTGAGCACATCTGTTCTTGTTGATGGAGCTTCCTAAGTTCATCTTATTTTCCTACCTGTTCTTTTAGATTCTTAGTATCCATTTGAACCCTCGGTCTTTGCAATGGTCCCATATCCAGTGCAGGTTGTTTGAGGAATTTCTAGACAAGATTCTTCCAGTATGGGAGTTTTGGTTGACTGGTAGGCCGTGAGTCACTCTAATGAGAGATGAGCATCACTCTTTAACTAGCAAGACAGGAGAGCATATGCTGGATGTAGGGTCAGCATTGTCCTCTTGGGTTTTCATTCCAGCTCTGTACTTACATGTGAGTGTATGCTGTAGAGTGTATTTCTCACTGTGGCTTATCATTCAGAAAGTTTGGAAGCACCTGATCCATGTTAAAAAGAGATAATGTGATGCTGTAGGATGTTCTGTATGGCAAATGTATTGCTCTGATTGGTCAATAAATAAAACACTGATTGGCCAGTGGCTAGGCAGGAAGTATAGGCGGGACTAACAGAGAGGAGAAAAGAAAGAACAGGAAGGCAGAAGGAGTCACTGCCAGCCACCGCCATGACAAGCAGCATGTAAAGATGCCGGTAAGCCACGAGCCATGTGGCAAGGTATAGATTTATAGAAATGGATTAATTTAAGATATAAGGACAGTTAGCAAGAAGCCTGCCACGGCCATACAGTTTGTAAGCAATATAAGTCTCTGTGGCAGGTTAGAGAGATTTGTCCTGACTGTGGGCCAGGCAGGAAAACTCTAGCTACAATGTGATGCACTGATAAATCCAAGTGCCATGATCAAAGTCCGATGAGCCACATTCCAGCCTTAGCACTATTGTTCTGAGAACCTCAGAAACCCATCACCTTCTTGGTTGTAAACCTGCTGGTGTGTATGTCACACCTCTTAAAGGACAGTTGTGAAGTTGTTAACTGTGATCCCATGTACTGGAACACGGGACTGTTTCAACACAGCAGAAGCAGCCTTCACTGCACATAGGTATGGCTCGTAATTATGGACGCCAGCTGATCTTTCTGACCTCCTGCAAGCGCTCACTGCTAACTCTCGTGGATCCACTTATGGAAAGAAGTTCAAAGTGTGAGTTGCATTGCATAGACAATGCAGCATTTCATTCAATCATACCCCAGATCTCTGATACAACCTTATTCCCATTTTGCAGAGGATGCTCGCTGAAATGTGTGTATTGCCCAAGGTTGTGTTGCTTATATCGTGGCAAAAGTACAGTGAGCTTAGCAGAAATCATAAAGATGATGCTCTTGAGGCAAAATGAGCTGGAGAGTCCACTGATCCCTCGCAGCCCACAGAGGAGAATGGCACGGGGGCAGCATAGTCAGCCTCCGCTGGACCAACACTAGATGGCCAGGTGTCAGCAAAGCGTTGAAGGTGCAGAAGGACACTGAGGGACTCGGACCCTTTTCCTACGTGGAGCATCCATTCCTCAGCCACAGCAGTGAAAATGTGAGAGAGATGCCAGGCTGTCCTGGCTCTTCAAGTCAGCTGGCCAGCTTTGGGAGGGCGTACTCTACCAGACCTTTCCCCCTGGTTTCAGGTAGCCTCCAATGTGGAGGACTACAGAATGTGATTGGGACTTTGAAGAGGTTGTAGTTCCTGTCATGACCACAAGGTGATGCAATGACCCAAAGCATGGGCACTCTGGTAGCATGCCCATGAGAAAACCAGTTCTATAGAAGGCTAAGGATTAACTCTCAGTTCCACAAGACCTCCTGGAAACCCCAAAGTGCTGCTGACTAAGGAAAAAGCCAGATTCCTGGTTCCACCAGATCTAGAGTCTGCGCATTCTGAAGTTGGGGTGTCACCTCTGAAGGTACCATGTTGATGGACTGTTGTACGGATTATGTGAAAAGATGGGCAGAGCAATAAATGTAGCCACTAATACCGTGCTGTGGGTTCACCCTTGGATACCCTTGAGTGAGTGAGGAGCTTGAGAACCCTGGGTATGGAGAGAAGAGAGCACTTGCCTCCGTCCTGATCCTGTATTGATAGAGCCAGTGCCAAGTGGCTCAGGGTAACTGTGAGACCCTCCCTCAGTCACCCAGTGCACCTTTGGGGTTGATGTGAGAAACCCTGAGCAGCGCATTAACTGAGAGTAGCCCTGGCAGAAACTGGAAGTACATCAGGAAACCTGACTCAGGACTCCACATGCTGGACCATCAGCAGCACCTCAGAGACACAGATTCTGATTTCCATCACTTTCACTTGTTTTGGGGGTGTGGTGACCACGGACAGCTTTACCTGGGTGCAGGGAGAAGGTCTGCGCTAACACAGGAGCTCCGGTAGCTGTACGGTCTTAGGCCACAAGTTAAAAGTACTTGTTACACTCTGCATTTTTTATCTTTCAGAACAAAAAACCAACAGATCCCTTTACTGTAAGTGATACCCACCCCCAAAGCAAACAAATCCATAAAGCCCTCACACATGCATATGTTGACCATCTCTCTGCAGAATTCATTTTTCATCTATGTACCAGGAGCAACTAAAGTCCCCATAAGGACGGGGGTTGGGGGGTGCAGTTTGGACGTCTGTATATGGTTCACTGGAATGGCACAGATCACCAGAATTAGCCCAACTGATTAGCCAGGGAGAGGACCAAGTGCAGATAAGAGATCTGGGCTAACAGGATGCTGGACTGACCAGCCAATGTGGTCTATACTGAGGTTGCCGGAGCCCCAAGGACTTCAGACATCATCTACTGTCATCCTGACCTTTCTATATGCAAGAACCATTCGATCTCACCTAGGAGTGAACAGGTGACCCCAGGTATGAAACTTACTTCTAGAATCCATGGATTAAGAAAATACATGACAAGGGATCTCTATTAGCTCAGGATCCTGCTTGTTAGGGAAAATATCTTAAATCCATCTTTATTGAGTATAGATTTCACAAACTAACACGAGCTCACCTTTAGTGTACAATTCTGTGGCCTTTGACTAATGTCTTTCCCCAGGTCACCACTACTCTAACTGGCCAAGGCCAACACTCCTGTGACCCCTGGCAGCACGGTTGCCTCCACCCTGGACAGGCCACCATCAGTGTGCATTTCTGCTGCTCCAGCACTGGCTATCATAGGACTGAGGGAGCGTGGAGGGAGACATGCAGCGTACACACCAAGTGCCAAGTTCTGGCAACAGGAATGGCTCTCCTTGCCAGTGGAAATGCAGCATGGTATAACTACTTTGAAAAACAGTTTGGCAGCTTCTCACAAAGTTAAATATATGCTAACCATATGACCCAGCAACTCTACTGTTGCATATGTATTTACCTAAGAGATTAGAAAACACATGTCCACAAAAAGACTTATAGACAAATGTTCATCGCAGCTTTATTCATTATCACCCCAAACCGGAAACAACGCAAATGTCCGCCAGCAGGCACATGGGAAAGGAAGTTATGGCATATTCGTAGTAGAACACCACACTACCGAAAAAGAGGAAAAGCTGCAGTTACCAGTGCAGTAAGTTAATGTCAAAGTCGTCGTCGTGCCATGGAGAAAGAAGGCACAGACGAATACATTCCATGTACACATACAGAGACCTTGATTGTTGGTTGTCTTTAAGACAGTCTAACTTCAAGGTCAAGCGAGCCTTGAACTCATTATGTAGCCAAGGATGACCTGATTGACTGAAGTGGTAGGATTCAAGGGGTGTGTCCATGTGCTCATTATACATTCTGGGGATGAGCCCAAGGCTTTGCACGTGCTAGGCCAACACTACCAACGGAGCCACATTCTTTTGATACATTAATCACCACCTCAGCAACAAACAGTGCGTGTGGGTGGGGGTTACCTAATCTGTGCTTGGCAAGTTTGAATTCATTCATTACTTTGAATTAACATCATGTTCCTACTAATTTCATTTAATCTGCTCATTTTACAAATAAAGAAGGGGAGTCCATAAACATAAACTCACATGTATAAGGCTACTTTCTCAGGTAAGAATATAGCTGAAACCGTTTAAGGTAGCTCTTTCTTTAGCTTTGGGCCCTGGATAAGGATCTCAGTGGCCCTGCTGACCCTGAAGGAGCCCTTGAGATAAGCTGAGAAGGGTGTGTAGTGCAGCACACTTACCTGTCCTCCTTTGCTCAGAGACCTGATCCACAATTTAGAAATTTAGACAAAGTATACACACACATACCTGCATACTTGTATATGCCCCACAATCACCATACATAATAATAATGCATCCCTCGGAGTCTCCAGTGCATCAGAAAAGCCAATATGATACTGCCAAGGCGACAGCACTATGGTGGTGTTCACGTAACTTCTGGATTGTTGCTTTACTCCAATGTATTCCTAAGCATGTCATATCATACTTCAGAATCAAGCCATGTACCCACCCCTGGGACTGGAAGCTACCTCTGACAACCATCCTGTGAGCCCTGGGTATCTGTCTAGATTTTATCAGGAAAATACAAGGCACTCCATATAGCCCAGGTATGAAACCACTTTAAAATAAGAGTGTGGCCAGGTGTAATGGCACATACCTTTAATCCCAGCATGGGGTGGGGGGTTGCAGAGGCAGAGGCAGACATATCCCTGTGAGTTTGAGGCCAGCCTGGTCTACACATAGTGAGTTCCAGAACAGGCAGAGTTACATAGTGAAACCCTGTCTTGGGGGACAAAAATAGGATTGTGGGTTAGGGGTGGTAATCCCAGCCCTCAGGAGCATAAGGCAGGAGGATCCCAAGTTCAAGCCCAACCTGGACTACACAGCAAAATACTAACTCAAATAGAAAAATAAATAAGTAAATAGAAAAAAAGACTGAGAGCTGAGGTCAAAGGTTGTAGCCAGTGGCCCAGGGCACTTAGTGTTCAAGCCGGCTGCCCAGGTAAAGCACCTCTAGAATTTCTCTACAATCCGCAGCACCAGGCAGGTAATTGAAAGAGCTTGCCAGGAAATGTCTACACGTCTCACGTAGGACATTTTTAAAATTCAGAGTTTGCAGTGGTCTGGTGTGCCTGGCCTCCGGGGGGCATTGTAATATTAGATGAGGCAAGGAGGTGGCAATTCCAGCTAACAGGGGCCTCCCTCAGCCCTTCTCTGTCCTTCAGCAGCTCTTTGTGAAGAAGGCCTTTTGTGAGCCTTCGAGTCAGCTGACATTGACTTTGACGTTCAGCAAAAGTGCTTTCCACTGGGGCCCCGACTTTTCAGCTGTTGCCCCCATGCATGTGCGGGCAGCACATCTGTTGGAGCCCCGAGGAGAGGCCAAGGCTGAGCACAGATGGCCGTCCACACTTGGCCGCAGTGGCTTGGCCGGCAGCTCTGCTTGGTTTGGCTTCCTCCAGACAGCTTGGACCGTGCAGCAATTTGGGCGTTGTTTATTTAGCTATTTTTTCGTGTTCTCCTCCTCCTGTGGCTTGCCTTTGCTCCAGCATAACAGCAAGTAGTCTGTGTGTGGACAGAGGGTTGATTTCGGCCGGCTATAGTGAGGGACCTTGAAAAGAATTAAACTACCATTAAGTGGCTTGGCCTCGAGAGGAGCACACCCTTGGCCGGTACAGAGCAAAGCTGGCTGCCCGGCCATTGAAGCTGAGACGATCCTTCCATTATGTTTGGGTTTCTCTAAATTTAGGGAAGCAGTATTAGTCAAGTCAAGTCTTTGTTTGTTTTGTTTTGCTGGTTTGTTTTTCTTTTAAGGCAGGATCTCACTGTGTAGTCCTGACTGGCCTGGAACTCGATGTGTAGACCATCCTGGCTTCAAACTCACAGGGATCCATATACCTCTGCCTTCTGAGTGCTAGGATTAAAGGTGTGTGTCAGGACGCCCAGACAAGAAATAATTAAAAGTTACAAGTTTAATAAATGATTAAAATAAATAATTTAACATTAAAAATAGGTAGGGATGGACCTGACTGTGGATTGCTTCCCTAGCACACTCAGGCCCTGGGACTCAGCACCAGGAAAAACAAACAAACATAACAACAAAAACTAAAAAGAGAATAATTTTTTAAATTTAGAAATTAACATGAAAATATAATCTTTCCCAGTTTTTTGTTTGTATGTGTGGTTGGTTGGTTTTTTGAGACCCGGTCTTTATATAGCCTTGGCCTGTCCTGGAACTCCCTATGTAGACTAGGCTGGCCTTCTGAATGCTGGTATTAAAGGCCCAGCATTTGTTTTTAATTTATAAACTTCTGTTATTTTAAAAAACTTACAAATAACTAAAACCATCACATTATCACTTTCTCTCTCCCCCCAAAAATCATTACTCATGTTCTTTTATGGCCTTTATTTCCTTTTAATTGTTGAAGTTCTGGCAGAGGGTCCATGGCACACTCAATTGTCCTTAGAGCTTAATCTTACAAAAGTACAGATGGGGTTGGGGGATTGAACAGGGATGATGGGACAAGCCAGGATCTAATAATCATGCAAATCCATTGCTACAACCACAGCAGCATGAAGAAGCAAGTGACCAGAGGAACTACCAGAACCTAGGAATAACCAGAACTCTAGAACCTCAGCTGAGGGACTACCAGAACCTTGGAATAACCAGAACTCTAGAACCTCAGCAGAGGGACTGCCAGAACCTAGGAATAACCAGAACTCTAGAACCTCAGCAGAGGGACTACCAGAACCTAGGAATAACCAGAACTCTAGAACCTGAGCAGAGGGACTACCAGAACCTAGGAATAACCAGAACTCTAGAACCTCAGCTGAGGGACTACCAGAACCTAGGAATTATCAGAACTCTAGAACCTCAGCTGAGGGACTACCAGAACCTAGGAATAACCAGAACTCTAGAA
>CABHPP010114937.1:2446-18953 GCA_902168425.1 Peromyscus attwateri | reverse complement strand
ATCAGAACTCTAGAACCTGAGCAGAGGGACTACCAGAACCTAGGAATAACCAGAACTCTAGAACCTCAGCAGAGAGACTACCAGAACCTAGGAATTATCAGAACTCTAGAATCTCAGCTGAGGGACTACCAGAACCTAGGAATAACCAGAACTCTAGAACCTCAGCTGAGGGACTACCAGAACCTAGGAATTATCAGAACTCTAGAACCTCAGCTGAAGGACTACTAGAACCTAGGAATTATCAGAACTCTAGAACCTCAGCAGAGGGACTACTAGAACCTAGGAATAACCAGAACTCTAGAACCTCAGCTGGAGGAGTGACCACCTGGCAGAAATGGCAACTTCAGAAGAGAAATGTAACCACACATAGCTGTGGCCTGCCAAAATGAGAACCAGGGGAATCAGGATTTTCTCCTGTCTGCTGCATCCTCCTGTTACCTCCCATTGGCCACATCCAACCAGAAACCCATGGGCAGGAGCCCTTTGATTCTATGTATGGAGGCCAGCCTCCTGAGGCACTGAGCAGGGTAGAGGACAGAACAGAATGACCTGTGGAGTCAAACACGGCAGATCAGGAATTCCCTTAAGAATGAGAACTGGTGAGGTGGTTCAGTGGATAAAGGCACTGGCTGCCAAACCCAATCACCTGCTCAATACCACAAAAATAAATAAGATGTAATTTGAAAAAAGAACATCCAGGGCTGGAGCGGTG
The DNA here is from genome assembly GCA_902168425.1 of Peromyscus attwateri. Taxonomy (NCBI): domain Eukaryota; kingdom Metazoa; phylum Chordata; class Mammalia; order Rodentia; family Cricetidae; genus Peromyscus; species Peromyscus attwateri. The sequence continues at coordinate 18,241 of CABHPP010114937.1, read as the reverse complement.
ACTCTGTAATTAGAGCACTCACTGTTTCTGCAGAGGAGCCCGGGGTTCCAAGCACCTGCATCAGGCAGCCCACAGCTGCTGTGCCTGCAGCTGCAGGAGATCCAGTGCATTCATCTGGCTTCTTCAGGCACTTGCACACCCACAGCGCACACACACAGGCAAGCAAGCCCATGTGCAAAAACAAAACCAAATTCTTCTCAAAAAGAAATTCAGGAATGAAAAGTAAGTTATAGCTTCATTTTTAGTGTACTCAGTACGCATGGGATAAGATCGGCTACTTTTCTGTTGCTGTGATAAAACCCCACGTCTAAGGCAACGTACTGAGGGCTCACATCTCGAACCACAAGCATGAAACAACATGCTTGGCATGGCACCAGGCTTCCAAGACTCAGACCCTTCCCCAGTGATATACTTCCTCCAGCAAGGCCACACCTCCTAAACCTGTCTAACAGCGCTGTCCACTGGGGACCTGTATTCAAACATCTGAGCCTATGGGGGATGTTTTCATTCTTACCACCACAGGGATTAATTTAACTAATGCCCATTACCAATCTCAAGATTAACCTAAAGATTGGTATGCTGAATACGTTTTTGCATGTATGTTATAGTTGGAATATGAAGCCCTCTCCCCTCTACACACCCCGTTCCCCAAGAAGCTCATCTTGAAGGCTTGGTCTACAGTCACTAGATCCGGTCATTAAGAGGACTTTGTCTTTCTCCCCCTTTTTCTTCTTTTTCATGACCTGTTGAGTCTAACTAGTGCTTCCCAATTTTGCGTGGCTATGGGGCCATCCACACACTTGAACAAAACAGACTCTTTCCTCCTCCAACAGCCATCCACTGTCAGTAGCTTCTCTGCAAGAGGTTGGGGCCCATTCGTGTTGGGAGTGTTCGTGTTGGGAGTGTTGACAGGCTTGATTTGTACAGGTCTTATACAGCAACCACAACCGCCGTGACCTCGTGAGTGCCATGGTCTTGTCATGTCCAGAAGACATTGTTTCACTGTGGTCCTCCCCATTCTCTGGCCCTTACAGTCTTTCCTGTCCTGCTTAGAGATGGTCCCCAAGTGGCATGGGGAGGGGTGTGATATAGATGCCCCACTTTGGGCTGAGCACGCCACAGATGCTTACTCTCTGTACCGGGACCTGTTTTCAGTTTCTATACTGACTACCATCGACTACACAAATAAACTTTTCTGATGAGGTCTGAAAGCTGCACTATTCTGTGTGTGTAGAAATATGAATTTAGAGGGCAAACATCAATTTTTAAAATCAAATGCTTTAATACAGTACAATCCAAAGATAAAGTAATTTGATACTTACATGCTGAGGGACGAGAATATGAAAATTTTGTTTTACATGATTAAACCATTTATGTTCCCATAACAGGAGAAAACTTTATGTACAGTAAACACTGCAATTCTAACATGGCAGTCTCCAGTCTGGGCTAAGATGTTCAGGTGTGCTTGGCGGCATTAGATGGAGTGACAGCATTCTACAGTGGGGGGGGAGGTGTTGAGAACAAATCCTACAGTGAAGTTAGGTAATGCAGCCATGGGTAAGGGCTCCCAGAAACACCCCGGAATTATTATGCATTTGATAGTGAATTAATTTTGGTCATTGTGTGTTCAAAAATTCTTCCCTGGCCTGAGAAGGCAGCTCAGTTGGTGAAGCGCTCGAGAGGACTTGAGCTCGAACCCCCAGATGGAACTAAAGTTACAATAGCTAGGCTCAATGGCTCACACTTGTAAACCCAGTGCTGAGGAGGTGGATACGGGCAGCTCCTGGCACTTGCTGGCCAGCCAGCCTAGGCTGCTTGGAACATTCTAAGTTAATAAGAGACCTTGCATCAAAAGATGAGGTGAGTGATGCCTGAGAAACAGCAGCCTCGGTTATCTTCTGGCCTCTACACACACGTGCCTCCATGTGCACATACCCGTGTCCCCACACACAATAATACGTGCACAAAGAAAGAAACTGTTTGCTATTGCTAAATTATCCCAGATTGAGCTTTCCTGCATGCTGCATGACTGCAGCAAAGAGCTACAAATTCATCAGCATGTTTTAATTGTACTGAGACTTTCTCTCCGGGCAGTGGGCACAGCTCTGCAGGTGAGGACACATGCCCACCTGAGCCTGAGGACCTGAGTTTGACTCCCAGGACCCACACTGTAAAAGGAGAAAACTGACTCCTGACCGCCACATGTACAGCATGGCATAGGCACACCCTGTCTTAGTCCGAGTTCTGTTGCTGTGAAGAGACACCATGGCCACGCAACTCCTGTGAAAGACGTGTTTAATTGAGGCTTGCTTGCAGTTTCAGAGGTTAGTCCATTATCATCATGGCAGGAACATGGTGGCATGCAGGCAGACATGGTGTTGGTAGCTGAGAGTTCTACATCTTGATCCATAGGCAGAGAGAGGCAGAGAAGGACTGGACCTGGTGTGTACTTTTGAAACCTCAAATCCCACTGTCAGTGACACACTTCCTCCAACAAGGCCACACCTCCTAATTCTTCTCAGAGCCACTCCCTGGTGACTAAGCATTCAAATATATGAGCCTATGGGAACCATTATCATTCAAACCCACCATACCCTCACATACATACATGCATACATATAAATATAAAAACTGAATAAAACTTCATTCCAGGGAAACTAGGGAATGGAGCTGTCTTAGGGTTTCTGTTGTTGTCAAGAGACACCATAACCACGGCAACTCTCATAAAGGAAAACATTTCACTGGAGTTGGCTTACAGTTCCGAGGGTTAGTCCATTATCATCATGGTGGGAAGCACAGTGGCATGCAGGAAGTTAACGGTGCTGGAAAAGGAGCTGAGAGTTCTGCAGATCAGCAAGCAGCAGGGAGAGAGACTGAGACTCTGTCCTGGCTTGAACCTCTGCAACATCAAAGCCCACCAGCAGTGACACACTTCCTCCAACAAGGCCGCACCTCCCAGTAGTGCCGCTCCCTGTGTGCTGTGGGGCCATCTTCATTCAGACTCCCACAGTAGCGCAGTGGTGGAGCACTGTAACGTGTCCAAGCACCTGCATCCCATCTCAAGCACTGCAGAAAATTTTAAATGCAGTTGAGGGCACGCGATGACGGTAATTCCATGACACCTGCTGTGATGAGTGATTGCCTCTGAACCAGGTCTGCTGGTTCCTGTCCGTGACGTCACTAAGGCATCACGGTCATCTGTTAGGGGTTCTGTTACTATTCCTATTTTGTGATCAAGAGCACTGTGGTTGACAGAACATATCTACATGGTGGCCTCAGTCAGTGTCCTGGGAGGCTCTTGAAAATGCTAAACCCTCATTGAAGAGTGTCGTGTGATTGTGCCCTGGGGTGAAGGCTGGCTTCTGAAGCTTTGCTCCTTGGTTCCCTGAAACCTTCTGTAACATGGAGACTACTAGCAACATCCATCTTGGGAATTAAATCAGTGCTTAGGGCAGCACCTTCCCCTACTAAGTGCTTAGTTAATTTAATATTAGCCACTGCCAGGGTGACCCCAGTGGCCATGGGGACCTCTGTGAACGTGATCAAAATAAGTAGCAAAGTTTGGTTCTCATGAAGAAATGGAAGGAGTCAGAGCTTGCAAAGCTCTTCTCCAGCCAGGAAAGTCCCAGAGTGGAGAACTCAGTTGTCCAGAACATGACGAGCTGTTGCGTGTCTAATGAAGGGAAAATGGACAGGGTGACAAGAAAGTAACTATGGAAGGGTTTGCGTGTCTTGTGATGCTGTTTCTTCTCCTCTCTGTAGAACTCCATGAAGGTGATGTTCAAATGCCTTTGGAAAAACTGTGGCAAGGTGCTGAACACGGCAGCCGGTATCCAGAAGCACATCCGGGCCATCCACCTGGGGTAAGGTAACCCACCCCTCCCCTCGGAGCTGGGGGTGGCCTCCCAGCATGGCCTCAGCACCTTGGCTCTCAGGTACTGCACACCACACTGTGCCTCATACTCTTCCTGCTCCCTGCTATGGAGGCAGACTCTGCCCATAGGCAGCCACCAAGTCACCCAGCTGCAGAGCATCCCTAAGCTACTTTCTGAGTCATGGTATAGACAAGTCCTCACGCTGATCCCTAGGACCACCTGAAAATGATTAGTCAAGTATTACCTCTGAGGGTCAAAGATAAACTGTGCAAAAGACACAGAGTATAAAGCACACCACAAGGGCTCCTCCCCTGGGAGCTGGGAATGTACTTCAAGGAGTCCTTGAGCCCCTGGTGTCTGTCAAATGAACTGTGCTTTATTTTTGCAGTGGATGATGTTCATGACTTAGAACCTCAAAAACTGCTATCACTCTAAGTCTCAGAATGAACCACACCCCCACAAAAAAGACAGAAGGAAAAAAATCACCACACCTTTGACAATAAAGCCGGAGTTGGTGGTCAGGCTCAGTCTATTGCTCCAGTGACCTCTGTTTTCTTCATAGGCTGTAAGAACCTTCCTACAGACAGACACAGTTGAGGTTAGGAACATGCAGCCAGACTCCCAGCCAGGGGCAGTGGTGGGTTAACTGTCCATGCTTTCGTCCTGAGTCTGTCTTGTCCAGGTGTCCGGGGTTTAGAAGGTATGCTGTGTAACCGTAGTCGTCACAGTGTGGAAAAGGCAAGTGTCAACACCAGAGTAGGTCTGTGCGCTCAACACAGAAGGGTCCTTTTAACAAAACGAGTGTGGAGAAATAAGAGTCACCTTAGCCAGAAAGGAGCGCACTCAGGAAGTGTGGGCTCTGAAAAGTGATGTAGGGAGACAGTAACAAAGGGTTCTAAGGTGACTGCAGTCTGTCCCCCCCACCCCCAGTCAGCACCCATGAAGAGGAGTACAGAAGTGGCCCCCTAAGTCTTCAGGCAGGTGTGTGGGATACACCAAAGCTTTGTAAAGCAGGGTGCCCATAAGGTCACCAAGCATCAGGGATGTGGCCGAGTGAGGCCAGGCTGTGCTACCCTGGCTGAAGGCTCTGCCTGCATCTTCAGCAAATGTCACAGTACTGTAGCGCCCCCCACCCCAGTGAGATGTCTACCCTGTCAGATCTCACGGCTTAGACTGGCATAAACAAACAGCTCAGAGCAATTTAAAGGCCTCAAAAGAACTTGCCAGCTAACCCTGCTAAGCAGGCCTGTGTGCTCCATGGACGAGCATTTAGAGACTGAGACCATCCAGGATGTTGCATTCACAGTGGGTGGGCAGCATTCAAGGGTCAGCCACTTGTTGGCTTCCTTGGGATCCCTTTTAACCAGCATGTTCTTCACCAGCATGCTGGCCATTGCACAGGAAAGGACTTCCTGAAAGTCTACAGGATCTCCAGCAAGCTCCAAGCCTGTGCTTTCTCAGGGCCGGGGAGGAACCTTCACCTTATTCCATGAGCCCAATCATGCCGCTGTTGGATACTGGGCGAGTTAGTGAGCCGTGGCTGGGGAGGCATGTCAACCCCACCCAAAAACAACATGCCCTGCATCTGATGAAACTTCAGGCACACCATACAGTCTTAAAAAGTGCATGGTTTCCTCCTCCACATCACTCAGCCTCTCCTCAGCCCCCAGTTTTCAGGGGCTGACCCTCATCCGTCCCCCTGGAGACTTCATGATTTCCCTCGGGTCTGGGTGTCTATTAGTAGCATTTGGCAACCAGCAGCAGCTCAGCCTGCCTGTGACTGGAAAGGAAGCAGGACAGGAATAGAACAGGCACTCACTCCTTGTCCCACTCTCTGGGGTCCTCAATGGTATGCCTGTCAGAAAGCCAAGCCCCACCTGACCCAATATGTTACAGAGACACCTCCCCAGATGCCAGCCCTCTGGAGCTTAGAGGAAATGGAGCGAGGCTGTGAGAACCTGGCCAAGCAGAAAGACTGGAGAGAACACTTCATTTTGGTATATAGGAATTATTCAAGAGGAAACAAGTTTTTGGTCAGCAACCTCTGGCCGTTGCCACATGTGCCCATGAACTGAGGGATGTCCCTTGCTCTCAGCCATTCCAGGGAGTGGAATACATAGTTCTTGGGAAATTAGCAAGACGGGTAAATGTTGAGTTGTGACAAGTTACTTAACTCAAAACTTTCTGTGAGAAAGCACAATTTTCTTCTACTTAAAGAAGCTTATTAAAGTCCCTGGGATAATAGTCTCCTGGTGGGAGTGGAGAGGGGAGGCTTTGGAGCTTAGTTCCTGCATTTATTTACTAAACACTCAGTAGTGCTTCCTTTCCTGCGTCAGGCACATTATCAAGCTCTCTACGGTTACTCCATCATAAATAAAGAAGTATTCATGCATATTTATACACTTACTCCATCATACAATAAAGATGTATTCTTGTAATCCCATGTTATAAATTAAGACGCCAAGCAAGGCATGGGACCATGCTGGGTTGCCAGATCACACTCAAAGTGTCTATCACAATCTGAGCCTGAAAAATCCAATTCCAGAAAGTATGGTCTCAGCCACCATTGCCCCAACAGCCCCTGTGTCACTCATTCATGCTGAATTTGGTAGGTGCCTCCTCAGTGCCAGATATGCTGATTACATGTGGAGTGGTACAAAGATCCACAAAAGACAGCCCTGGAGAACTATAGTCATAGTGAGAATACAAAGAGGTTTTCAGAGCCCAAAAAACAGGGCTGGAGAGATGGCTCAGTGAGGAGTTTTCTGAATAAGCACTGATACCCAGGAAATCAAGGTCCCCTCTTGGACTCTAAGTTTCATTATTAGAATAATTTAAAAACAGACTCAGCTGGAAGCTTGAGGAGAATTTCATCTGAATTTAAAAGGAGCCTAGGATAGGCAAGTTGTAAATCTCAGCAGCTGCCTAGAGAAAGAGAAGGAGAAGAGGATTAAAAAACAAACAGAAACTATGTCATTTAAGTCATCATGGAGGACAGCCACAGGGGTGTAGGGAGCCACATAGTGAGGAGGGAGCTCTAGAGGAAGAGTAAGGGAGGCCAGTGTACCAGAAAAGGCACACTTAGTTTCTGATGAAAGAGACAGAAAAACTAAGGGCAAGTCAGGACTCAGAAGGGCGGGCAGACCCGGCAGACCCTCCTAGTGGCTTGTAAGGACTGAGCTCATATATAGGAATTCTGGGAAGGAAAAGTATAGTATTTCATTAAAGAGCTGGATGTGGTGGAGCAAGCTTTTAATTCCAGAACTCAGGAGGTAGAGGCAGGCAGATCTCTTATGAGTTTGAGGCCACCCTGGGCTACATAGTGAATTCTAGGACAGCTGGGGCTATATAAAGAGACCCTGTATCCAAAACAAGAAAAACAGGCAGAGAAACCCTGTCTCAGAAAAACCAAAAAAAAAAAAAAAAAAAAAATAGGAAAAGAAAAAAAAAATCTTCAAAGGAATAATTATTCCAGTTAGCTCCTTAACATGCCTCATGGTGAGCCTTCCTTGCTAGAAGTGACTGTACCTTCCTAGGGGTTGGTTCCTGATTGACCAGCCTAACCTTGACTAGGTTAGTTCTCCACCCAGGCTGAAGATTTCATTCTCTTGACCAGAGGAAGTACTTTTCTCTTAGTGGGCTTTTAATGCTGCTTTGTCAGTGAGCCCTGAGTTGGAATCACACACACACACCAAAAATTAAAATTAAAAAAGGAAAAAAATTACAAAAATACAGTAAGGTGTTAACTCAAGGGACAAATGTACTTTGAAGGGAACATAGAAGACTGCAGATGAGCCCTAACCTCCCACCTTTAAGATGCAGCTAGACCGTGGTTTCTCATCCCTCATCCCCACCACTACTGATGCTTTTCAGTTATTACAGAGGGCAGCATCCACCTTTTTCTTTTCTCCTGCACTTTCCCAACTTTCTCAACTCTCAGACAAGAACCATAGTGGTCCTTTAAAAATAATGTCCATTTCCTAAAATTCCCAGGGGCTTTTGTAACCTCCAGAAGAAAATCTCCAGATCTCAGAGCCATCACTGAGGCCACCGAGGCCCTTCCCGATCCTGCCTCAGCCTTCGTTCCAGAGCTGCGGCCCTGCTGTATCAGTTACTTTCCTGTTACTGTGATGAGGCACCGGGACCAAAGCAGTTTAGAGGAGGAAGAGGCTTCTGTGGCTCCAGTTCCGGAGGCCTGGAGTCCATAGTGGAGAGGAAGGCGTGGTAGCAGGTGGTGGGAGCAGGAAGCAGAGAGAGCAAGCAGGAAGTGGGCGAGGCCGTAAACCCTCCAAGGCCACTCCTAGTGATGTGCTTCCTCCACGAGGCTGGACTTCCTAAAAGTCATATAACCTCTCCAAAGAGCACCACCGACTGGGGAGCAAGTCTTCAAATTCGTGAGCTTATGGGGACGTTTCTCCGTGAAAGCACCAAACCAGCCTTCTGTGGCTCCGTGCTGTCCTCCAAAGCCCAGGCTGTGGCATCTGCTTGCCTGTCACTTCCTGTGTAAATGTCAGACCCCTCCCGACCTCGATTAAGGACTCTCCAGTATTGCTTAATCTTTTTTACTGGGACTTATAAAGCCTCATATACTAAATGGCTGTGTGTTGGGGATCTCTTCTCTGCTTCTAGACTATAAAAGTTCCATCAAGCCTGGCAGTGGTGGCGTACTTCTTAATTGCAGCACTCACTCAGGATACAGAGGCCCACAGATCTCTGAGTTTGAGGCCAGTCTGGTCTACAGAGTGAGTTCCAGGATATCCAGGGCTACACAGAGAAACCTTGTCTCGAAAAAACAAAACAAAAAACCCCAAAAACCAAAACAAAAATTTCCATCAAGGCAGAGTCTATGTTTTGTTCCTGTAAGGAAGTAGAATGTTTTATATGTAATATATTCTCAATAAATGATTCTCAGACTAGTAAATGGATGGGTATGTAGGTAGGTGGATAAATGGGTCGATGGATGGATGGATAGGTAGGTAGATGTATATGTGGATGGATACATAGGTGGATGGATGGGTGGGTAGATGGATAGATAGGTAGGTAGGTAGATAGATGGGTGGATGGATGGATGGATAGGTAGGTAGGTGGGTGGATGGGTAGTAAGATTGCTCTAAGAAACCTTACTCTGTTTTCTGTTGCTCTGCCATAATAGCTGGCACCAAGTAAGTGAAAGAAATGGAAGTTTATTTGGCTCATGGTTCTGGATGCTGAATCTGTGACCATAGTGTAGACATCTGTTCAACATCTGGTGAGGGCTCCCTCGCTACATCTGAACCTGAGGTGGTCGGACAAACCAAATCTGTTAGCTTGTTTTCCTCTCTCTCTCAGAGCCACTAGTTCCGTCATGCCCCCACATCCTCTTGATCTTCCCAAGACCCCCTTTCTAAATACCATTAACACAAGAGTTTGGAATCACGTTACTAAAACAGCATTGGCAGTGGGCATGTTTAAATCATGGCAGAAGCTGATGAAGACCTCCCTCAAAGGACGTAGCTGAGTGTTGCAGGATAAATACAATAAACATAGGCTGGCGGCCGACAGAGAGGAGAAGATTCCAGGTTGAGGGAATGGTCTGCCCAAGATGGAGGCAAAGGCCGGACCGCTGAGCTTTGCTCTCTCCTGCCCTAGGCGAGTTGGAGAATCTGACTACAGCGATGGAGAAGAGGACTTCTACTACACCGAGATCAAGCTCAACACGGACTCAGTGGCTGAGGGCCTGAGCAGCATGGCCCCAGTGTCGCCCTCCCAGTCCCTGGCTTCACCTCCTACGTTTCCTGTCCCAGACTCCAACCGAACAGAAAGTCCTTGTGCCAAAACAGACACCAAGCTGATGACGCCGCTGAGCCGCTCAGCCCCAACCACCCTCTACCTCGTGCACACCGACCACGCTTACCAGGTAACTCACTGGGGTCTGTGGTCAAAACCGGTAGCCTGGGACTGCGAGATAACTCAATGAAAAAACAGCACCACACACGGCAGCCAGTAACCCAGTTGGTTTTTCTATTTTTCCCCTTAGTCGTGATCTCAAGCCCTAAGTTGTGGCTCATGCCTATAACCCCAGCACTCAAGAGGCTGAGGCAGGAGGATCATGAATTTGAGGCCAGAGCTGGGCTGTAGAGTTTAAGGGGCTTGTGGCCCAGGGTTGGACTCTTGGTAACTCAGGAGGCTGAGGCAGGAGGATCACAGGTTTGAAACTGAGGTGACAGAGCACATCCATGACCATCCCGGGCAACTTGGTGATACACTACCATAAAAAAAAAAAGCAAAGGGGTCGGGATGTAGCCCAGTGGTACAGAGTGCTTGTCTCATTTCTTCAGTCTTCAGTGCTGCTGGGGGGAAAAGTCATGATCTCATTCAAATGAACCCGTAGATTATTCTTGGGCTCCCTAGAGCCAGCTGAAGACCCAGTCCCTTAGGAGTTGTTCAAAGGATTAAAAAAACAAACCCTTGGCCATGTAAAGCCCTCAGGTTGATGACTGCTATAGCTCACAAGTATCTGATACATGAAAATTAAGCCAAGAGTGGTGGCTCACACCTTCAGTCCCAGCATCTGTCCCAAGCGGGAGAGCTCTGTGAGTCCGATGTCAGCCTGATTTACAAGATTAAGTTCGAGGTCAGCCAGAGCTATTTAGCGACACCCTGTCTCAAAAAGATAAAGTCAAGGGGCCATCAAGATGCCAGTGTACAAGTAAGGCTTGCCACCAAGCCTGAGGAACAGTGTTTAACCTCTGTGACCTACACAGTATAAGGGGGAAAGCAATTCTGAAAATTGTCTTCTGGCCATCTACGTAGGCACAATGCCACACGTGTCCACACACAATACATTTATTTAAAAGTTTTGTTTGTTTTTTGAGGCAGTGTCCCTCAGTATCCCTGGCTGTCCTGGAACTTACTAGACTAGGCTGGCCTTGAACTCACAGACATCCACCTGCCTCTGCCTCCCAAGTGCTGGAACTAAAGATGTATGCCACCATGCCCAGCTAAGTTAAAATTTTTAATAGAAATTAAAATAAAATAATGAAAAGTTGAGCTTTGCTTGGCAAGCTTTGGAGCGTGACAGAAAGCCGGTACCGCATAGCTGGGGTTTGAGCATCCCCTGCTTCTAAGTAGGTAGCTAAGCCTCTCAGAGTACAGTGTTCCCCAACTCAACAGCGTCAGCACCCCAGAAGTTGTTTCAAATGAAAATTCTTGCAACACTACCCACACAAACCTACTGGGCCATAGCTGGAAGTGGACCAGAAGCCTAAGGACTTAGAAATAAATCCTCCAGGTGCAGGCCGTGGCTAGCCCAACAACTGCAGCTAACTCATGCAACTTCATAAAAACCTTCCTTGCATTTTTGAAATTACATTTCCCTACTTATTTATTTAAAATAAATCCAAATAACTGTATAATATCCAATTAAATTAAATTGAAGTAATTATTTTAATCATTCTGATAGTGTATATGACTATCTACCATGCCTTTCCACTGTCATAATCACATGGAGCTGGGCATGATGTTGTGCCTTTAATCCCAACACGTGAGAGGTGAAGACAGCCTCAGCAATATAACAAGTTCGAGGCTAGTCTAGGTCACGTAAGACCCTCTCTTTAAAAATAAATTAAAAACAAGAAAGGGGGGTGGGCTACTATGAACATTCTTTGTCTGTAGACTTTTTTAACTTTCACTTTAATTCTCAAGAGTGTCCTTATTGAGTCATCTGGAGCATGAATGAAGAGTTATGGATATTTCTGTGTATTGCCAAAGTATTTCCCAATGGTGTCAGATACAAAACCACTGTAACCAGCTGAAATATTTGTAATTCGCAAACAAAACACAAGTAAGCCTGGAGAAGAGAAATGCAGTCACTTAGCATATAGGCTTGACTCTTGTTATCTCAGTTATATCTATTCAATTTTAAGGCTTTTAAATTTTTTACTAATTTTGTGTTTATTTTATGTGTATGTACATGTGAATGCACACATATTTGACACATTGCACATGTAGAGGTCAGAGGACCTTCCACTCTGTGGTCCTAAGGATTGAACTCAGGTCTTCAGGCTTGTCAGTAGGTACTTTTATCTGCTAAACCATCTCACTGGCCAAGTCTCTTAGCATGTTCATGATACACGGTTGCGCAGTGAATGACATTGTATCCGTTTTCTTAGAATCAACCCTGAGATGTGAGACGTCTAAAACAGTGAGAATTTTAATGCATATCACTGAAGTACACTCCTAAAATATTTACAGCTTACATGTGCCCTTTTCCAAATTTATTGTTCAGGTATTTATTTCCTAATTTGATTGTCAAGAATTATTTGCATATGTCCAAGAATAGATATATGTGATTAAATTTCAGAAACTGACAGCCAAAAGCCATTCCCTGTACCTCAAGTAGATTGCTTAGATGTATATGGAAGGCTTATTTCTGGTTGCTCTCTTGTATCCTGTTGAGTCTGCCTGCTAACGTACATTACCAGAGCAGCACTGTCTGTCCCTACAGCCCAGCTTTGGTAACGAGAGCTAAGACACCGTGGACAGTCACTCTTTAATGCAGTTTTCTCTACTTCCTGTGTCCTAGGCCACACCCCCAGTGACCATTCCGGGATCTGCTAAGTTCACCCCCAACGGCAGCAGTTTCAGCATTTCCTGGCAGTCCCCACCAGTCACTTTCACCGGTATTCCCGTAAGTACCAAAGCGCGGCAAGGGGGGCCAAGCCAAATGTCCACTTAGAGAAACAGACATGGGAAAGATGGAGTCGGTGCCCAAAGACGCTATCATGGTTTGTTTCTTCTCTTTTCTTTTTTGAGGTGGTATGTCTCTAGTAGCCCAGGTTAGCCTTGAACTCTAGATAGTCAAGGATGGCCTTTGAACCCTCCACCTCCTGAATACTGTACTGTAGGTGTACACCATCCAAAGGCATATGCTTCTTTTTTTTTTTTAATCTGTATGAGTGTGTGGCTTGCTTGCACTTCTGTGTACCACATGCATGCAGTCCTGTGGAGACCAGAAGAGGGCGTCAGATCCCCCTGGGGCTGGAGTTACATATGGATGTGAGCTGCCATGTGGGTGCTGGGAATCAAACTCAGGCCATCTGGAAGAGCAGCCAGTGCTCTTAATGGCTGAGTCTTCTCTCCAGTCCCAAGTATATAGTTCTGAAGTGACACTTGTAGATTCATCAGCAGGCTGTCTTGTGATGGGTATGGCTTCTCAGGAAAAAGATGTTTTGACTGATACTTTAGAAAACCAGAAGAGAGCGTTAGCTGTTGATGCTGGAAATGTATTTTGTGTTGGTGCTAGAGTTCTATCTCCAAAAGACTATAGAATTAGCAGCTTGATTCACACTTCTTACAGAAAGGCTGATGTTTACCATTACAAATTACTTCATAAATTTTGTTAGTTTGACATATTGTCTTGGAGGTATGCCATTTGAAGATCTCAAAATTAAATAAATTGAAATCACTCTTTTCTTTCAAAGCCTGAGCAAAAAAAAATTAAACAAATGCTAAAAGTGCAGCCATATTTAGGTAGTAAATAAACTCAGTGTATTAAATGATTCTGATAAATCACTGTGAATTAACTTGGCTCCTAACAGTTCATTTTAAAATATTCTAGGTCTTACATAGTTTTTCATAGAACACCAAGAGGCCTGCCTACCTACCTGCACAGCAGCCATGCTCACAGTGTGACTTCTGATAAGGTTCAGAACTAGGCTCAGGATAGACGTGTTAAAACCTTATTTTTTCTTCCCTACCTCACACCTCCCACACTTACACAGAGACCCCACAAAAGCAACTCCTTGGCAAGCCCTGCCAAGTTCCAGAGGTCCCAAGCTTATAAAGATGAGTAACTGGGCAAACTCTGTGTGCTCTGCCCATGCATATTTAACAAACTCCATAAAGGGATCGCTGGCAGTGAATAGCCCCCTGCTGATAGCACTTGGGGAGCAGTGGCTTCCAGAAAATACTCCTGTGATTTTTAACACTACCATAAATATGGAATAATTACTAAAGCCACTGAACAGTGGTGGCCTGTAACACGAATTGCTAAATGTCTTATTAATAAAAAACCCAGAGCCAGATATTGGGGTGAAAGCTGAAAGATCAGAGGGATAGAAGAAGCAATCCACAAGTTCTTATTGCTAGGAAATCCTCAGCCCGAGAGAGAGCTACTCCTGTATACTCACATCTATATACCTTTCTGTGCCCTGCCGTCTTCCTTCCTCTCTCCACCCAGCTCTATCACTTCCTGTCTATCTGTACAGACCTCCAGACCTCTATGGTTAGTGCTGGGAATAATGGCATGTGCCACAATGCCTAGCTCTGTTCCCAGTGTGGCCCCGAACTCACAGAGATCCGGATGAATCTCTGCTTCCCGAATGCTAGTATTAAAGGTGTGTGCTACCACTGCCTGACCTCTATATAGTGGCTGGCTTTGTCATTTGATCCCCAGGCAAGTTTTATTTGTTAGAGCACAAATAAAATATCACCATATCACCACAGTGGCCCCTGGCCACTCTCAAGGAGTGAACTTGGACATTCTTGTGTTAGTTTTGTTTGTGGCACAAACATTGATCCACTCATGTGGCCATCAGATAGGAATCATTTCCCCTGAGGATTTCCCCTTAGTAGATATAAAAGGACCCAGAGCCCCTTGCCATTTGCCATTAACCCATCTGTGATGGCTAGTGTTGTCAATTTGACAGAATCTAGAATTATTTGGGAGACAGGCCTCTGGACATGCCTTTGGGAGATTATCTTGTGTTAATAGAAATGGGAAGACTGGCCTGTCATGATTGGCACCATTTCCTGGCTGAGAATCTAGACAGTATAAATGGAGAAAAGGAACTAGACATGAGAAGAGTGTGCACTCATCACTCCCTGCGTCCTGGTGGTGGACACAATGTGTTCCCTGCTTCAAGTTCCCACTGCCTTCAATGCCCCATCATGACAGAGTGGTCCTTGAACTGTGGACCAGAACCAACTCTTTCCAGAGTATTTTATTCCAGCAGCAGAGGAAGAGGCTAAGATGCCTTCTTTGATAGCCTAGTGTATTTAGTTACTTTCCTATTGCTGTGAGCAAATGCATGACACAGGAAATGGAAGGGAGGAAGGGAGGAAGGGTGGTTTGCTCTCAGAGTCCACCGTGGTGGCAGTAGGCATGGCCAGTGACTGGGCATGTTGTGTCCATCATCTGAAGCGGAAAGAGATGAATGCTGGTGTGCCACATGCATCCATTTGTTTGTTCTCAGCCAGGGCCCAGGCCACAGGATGGTGCCACCTGTGGGAGTCTGAGGGAGTCCAGCTCCTACCTTTCCCACCTTTTCTAGGATTCTGAGGAGGAGGAGGAGAGAGGGATAAGAAAATATTAGATAGAAAGAGAGACCTAACTGACGAGAAGAAAGACAGAAACACAGGAAAGCTTCGGGAGGGCCTGGATCACTACCCAACGGCCTCTTCGTTTATTCAGAGGAGCTTTTTATAACATGCCAAGGGGAGAGGCAAAAGACCTCTCCCTTGCTAGATCAAAGCACACCGCACAGCCAAGTGTAGACCCTTCCAAACACTTGGTAACCACGCCCGTGATCAAATCATCTCCTTATGCAGCCTTGCTGGGTAAAGCAAGCTCAGATTCTCTGGCCCTGAGTAAGTTCTCACTAGGAAACTTCTGTGGGCTCCCACAGCCACCCACATTCAGAGTAGGTCTTCCTCCCTCCCTTCTGCCTTTCTGGAAACCCATCCCAGAAACACCCAGAGGTGTGTATTCTAGGTGATCCTAAATGCTGTCAAGTTGACGATGAAAGCTGCCACACCTACAGTGTAAAGCTCCAACTGTGATTCCAGCCACAGGCTGACAGTGCAACAGTTCCGTGGTTCCTGCCTTTCACGTCGGAAGACTTCCCAAGCACATAGGCCATTCTGCTCATCTGGTATGAAA